>JAADXW010000152.1:0-35273 GCA_023337975.1 Phytopythium ostracodes
GATGCAAACTTTTATCGTCGGAAATTTTGATTTGACAAAAATAGCGCCAAAATGGGTTCGAATTTGGATCCGCCAAGACAAACACGTAAAAAGGGAGGATTTGTGCTGCTGTTGGCGCGATTGACAGGTACAAACGATCCATTTTGTGTATCTAGGAAGCAAATTTGTGATTTTGTGCGGGGGGATGCAAACTTTTCGAACTAGCTGTACATGCGAAATACGGTACAGTTCTCAATTTACACGCAAGTCAACAGCCTTCTTTTATTATAAATATGTACTTAATTCGTACCGATTAACAGTAAACTTTAGCTTCCTCGCACTTAGCGCCTGTGTAAGCCTAAATAACCGAGCGTAAATCTTCACCCGGTTATACAGCTCGACGCGTGCCAATAATTTGTGTCCGTTCCTACCATCATTCTTTTTTGCTTGATTTTAGTATAAGAGAGGTGGGTGATTTGATGTGTCGCGGTGGCAAAACAGAAAATTGTATGGGAGTACCCCACGTTTTGCGAAATCGCAGCTGTTAGCCTAAATAGGGGGTTTGTACCTGTGAAATACGCCACATATCTAAACAGCACCGGCCAATTCGTAAAATTGACCGAGTTACGGCCAAAAGCGTAGGTGTGTGATTTAACCTTTCGCGGAGTGTACGTACACCGGAAACCCTCAGTATCAACCCAGCCATTGCGGGCGGGCGACGTCATATTCAGCATTGCGTGGCCCCAGCGGCAGTCGGTGCATGACCGCGACTCTGTACCATCATTCTGACATTCCGACTACGGTATTAATAGCAACGCACAGAGAACAAATAACCAAACGCCGAGGCCGAGATGGACGGCGTCCCCGCGCCTGACAGCGCGACGGAGGCGTCAGTGGATGCGCTGGCGTCGCTGAATGACGTCTCCTCGCTGCTGCTCGACATCGACCTGCCGCCAGTGGCACGGCCGCTCGGAGAAGCGCCTCTCTTTGACGCGAGTTGGCATCAGGGCCTCGACGACTCGCTTTGGCCATCGAGTCCCTCGGTGATCGACGGGGTGGACTCCAGCGCCGAGTCTGCAGACTCTGACCCGCAGCTGCTTCTCAATGAGAATGGCGGCGTCCGGATGTCGAGCAACGCCACCAGGACTGGAGACGGGGACGCGACCCCTGCGCTCCCGGGGCAAGGATCTCACTCACGCGAACGCACGTTAGCATGCGAGCGGCGGCGACAGTATCGAGCCAAGAAGAAGACGGAGATGCACCAACTGCGCGAAGCGGCGGCGACGCTCGCGAGCAAGGTTGCCGAGATCCAGGAGCGACAGTCGGCGGCGGCGTCTCCCGTCTCAAATCGCCTTGCCGCCGGCTGGAGAGGCGTCGCGCTCCGGCAGAAGCAGCGCCGGATACAGGCCGAGGTGCTCAATCGTGAGCTGCGCGCGCTTGTTCGACGCCATCACTCACAGGCGCTGGAAGTTATCGATAAGCTGCACGTGATAGGACTCGCATCGGAGCCAGCGGCGGCTCTCGTGCGGCCTTCTCAGCAGCGAAAGCCTGTTATGGTGTTGGATGAATGTGACCGGCACCTGATTGAGACCTTTCGTCGAGAGCTGGGCGACATATATGCTCGTGTAGACAGTGTCCTCGACAACTGCGAGATGCCAGAGGTGGGACCCGGGAACGAACACGGCATGCGATGCGTTCGACGGTGGAATCACGACGCTGGCTGCGAGTGTGTAGAGCTGACGGAAGCGCACGCCGTCCCGTTTGCCTTCCAAGACGCAGTATATGCTCTGCGCAAGGTAATGCCGACTCTATGCGGCAAGGAGTGCGTGCCGGCTACGCTGCCGCTCCCAGAGTCCGAGTTCGCGGTTGCGACCAAGTTCCAGTTTAGCGGTGGCAGAGGTGGAGCTGCTGCATTGCGATACAATTGCCTTGCCGTCGGCAACGAGGTCATGGAAAGCGACCGCTGTGTGTACGTGTGGCGGTCCATCTTGACGGAGTGTAACTCGCCCGGGTCCAGCTTTTCGGAAGAAGTCTGGGGCACCGCAAGAACTATGCGCGATGACTCAAGCGGCCAGTCCGTCGGCACCATGTTCAAGTTCTACACGCGCGCGCGATCACACCAACCATCGTCAGTATCAGGCAGCGCCCCGCTGGTCAAGTACCTCGAACAAGTCGTTCAATCGATGCCTAACGAAGCCGTGGAGTTCACTCAAGCGATCGAGAACGTGCTCGTGGACGAGATGGCTGCGCTCTCCGTCTCCACCGGGAATAAGTTGTCCACTACGTAGCTCATATATCTGCGGGGTGGATGAGATCTTGTGCTTGTGTCAAAGTTGAATGGACTCGTCATAACTCCCCATACAGTGAGTGTCGATTGGGGAACGACGCATGTCGTCGAGATGCGTGAGGTCACGTGATAGCCAAACTTCTCTCAACAGGCCTAGAACTTGCCGAGCAGCGAGGCGTAGACGGCCATCACGGTCCAGAGGCGGTTCTCAGCCTCGTCGAAGACAAGCGACTTGTCCGAGTAGAACACCTTCACGCGGAGAAAAAGAGGGTACAAGAGCAACACGTTTAGACTCTCGAGCGATTGTGGGGCTGCGAAACAAAAACAAAAATGAGCCGTACCTCGTCGTGCACCTCCTCCTGATGACGGGGAAGGCAGTGGAGGAACACGTGATCCTTGTCGGCCGCCTCCAGCATCTTGTTGGTCACCTCGTAGCCCGCGAAGTGGCGGAGACGTACCTGCGACTCCTCCTCCTGGCCCATGCTGCCATTATCAATCGTTTCACGCCGAGAGGGCCAGTTAGAGGTCAATCTCAACGGCACGTCTGCTTGACAGCACGTAAAACAAACCTGATCCACGTGTCCGTGGCAACCACGTTAGCGTTCTTGACGGCCTCATTGGGGTCCGTCGTCGTCAGCACCTTGGTGCCCGCGATCTGTCCACATACAAGCAATTTGACCGGTTAACTGCGGCGATCGGGCTCATTTGTGGAGCGAACAGCACAAAATACCTTCGCAAGGCGCTTCGTCTCCTCGAGGACGTCCGCGTCGGGCTCGTAGCCGGCAGGCGTAGCGATCTGGATGTTAGCGCCTGCACAGCATCGTCCAGAACGATTGAGAAAGGTGAGGAGATTGCCTGCGCTCTAAAGTCGAGGTAGTCACGAAAATCCAGCAGGCTTCTCGGCATCGTACCGACTTTCGGGGCCGCCAGCATGTAGTCGTGCAGCACGTTGTTGCCATCGCCCACCCAGGAGAACGTGAGGCCCTCGAGCTTGTCAAAGCGCTCCTGCAAAGGTTAACAGCGAGCGAGTTAAGACACGCTGCGTGATGCTGAATCTATGTGAAGGCGGACGCACCTTGACGGTCATGTAGTCGGCGAGCATCTGCAGCGGGTGGTACTTCTCCGACAGCGCGTTGATGACTGTAATGAGCACAAGATCCAGCCTCACAAGTTCAGACACAGTAACAGACAGCGGGCTAGACTGCAGTCCAATGCGCACCGGGAACGCTCGACAGCTCGGCGAGCTCCTGCACATCCTTGTGCGCGTACACGCGTGCCAGGATGATGCTGTTGAAGCGCGAGAGCACCAGCGCCGTGTCCTGAAAAGCGCAGCGCACCCCGTCAGACCATGGACCGATCTAAGCACCGACAGCTGACTGAGAGGATAAAGCACCGACCTTGAGCGTCTCGTTCACGCCGAGCTGGATGTCGTCCGAGGACAGGAACAGCGCCTTGCCGCCAAGCAGGTGCATACCCACCTCGCTCGAGATACTGCATGGACAACAGTCGTTGGTGGAGTGTTAGTTCGTTTCACTTCTCGCTTCATAACGATAGGCAGCAACCGCGAAACAGCGACGCACCGCGTGCGCGTCGAGCGCTTCTGGAAGATCATCGAGCAGATCTCGCCCGTCAGCGGCTACATACAGTACACAGTGGTAAGACGGCATGGCATACACGTCAGTTCCACTCGTTGCGTCCCGTAAAACATCAATGTGTATTGGTCAATACGGAACCTTGGGAGCAGTGGCCTTGGTCGCCGGGTTCGAGTACGTGGCCTTGAACTCTTGCGCCTTCTCGATCAGCCCCAGCAGCTCGTCCGTCCTGCACTCAATGACAGTCCACACGCCGTTCATCCACAATATGAACCAAACAAGCCACACACACTGCGAAAGAGACAGCGCACATCAGGCGGACACGTACGAGAGCTGCGCGGTCGACATGAAGTCCTTGCCGCAGAGCGACGCGAGCTTGTCGTTCGTGGATGACGCGAAGCCCCGCACCAGGCGCGCGTTGTGGCGGCCCGCCGCCGACTTGAGCATGTTCACGGCCAACGCGCGCACCATCCTATTGTCTTCGTTCCTGTCTGCTTCTGTCTGCTCGAAGCTCACGGGTTGCGTGGAGCTGGTCGATGCTTTTTGCGATGTGATATGAGGCGTTCTGGTGTTGGGTGGCCGGCTGGTTTGAGGCGGTCACGGAATGCTTATTTTGGGGAAAATCTACTTGTTTTGGGTCTCTTTTGAGGTGGTCGGCATGTTCTTGTGGCTGAGCATTCACGTACCGCAACTTCTATAGAGCGTATGTCAGTTGACTCGAAAATAAAGATGCGCACTTTAGCGTAAGTTCGCGTGCTGACGATGGATACACTTGTGGTCAGAGTATTCTGTCTGTGAAAGAGCTAGTATTGACGCTATTAATTGACGCCAGGCGGATTAAGCGACAAAAGTGACCGTACAGAGCTGTCGCTCATGATTTTTCACGGCAGGGATGGTCCAAAACCCCAAAAAATAAGCTCACACTCCGATTTAATCGGTTCATATCTGTGTTTCGACATTACAATTCTCTCACAAAGCATACGATAGAACTGGACTATAAAAACAAACCTGGAGCGCTTAGATTTTCTGTTTTTCTTTTGGACTCACGCCGATTCAAGGAGCAAAAGAAAAGGTGGCAGCGTGAGAATACGGGAGCGCACTCACATCGCGAGCTCAAGGGTGGAAGAAGCAAGCGATCCAAAGGCCATAGGCAGTAGGAGAAGCGCGGGACGTTGTTGAGGGCGCCATGGTGTTCGTGACGCTCAAGTACATCATCATCGGCGACTCGGGTGCGGCTCCGTTTACCAAACTGAGATCTACCGGATTCAAATTGGCTAACTTGCGGGGTTTGTGGCGGCGAAAGAGGTGGGCAAGTCGTCGCTACTGCTGCAGTTCACGGAGCAGCACTTCCAGCCGATCCACGACCTGACGATCGGCGTCGAGTTCGGCGCCAAGCTGCTGGAGCTCGACGGGCGCAAGGTCAAGCTCGAGATCTGGGACACGGCCGGCCAGGAGACCTTCCTCTCCATCACGCGCGCGTACTACCGCGGCGCGGACGGCGCGCTGCTCGTGTACGACGTGGGCAAGTGAGTGGCTGTCCGTCAGTGGGTCGGGTGCCTTGCCGGTCGACCGGTATATACCCATTTGTATCCACGTTATCATGACAGGAGAGAGAGCTTTGAGCACCTCGGACGGTGGCTGCACGAGTGCTACCAGAACTGCCACAACGACGAGATCGAGATCATGGTCGTCGGCATGAAGTGCGACCTCCCCGCAAGGTTTGCGGTGCATCTATCGCCGCCACTGCAATGACCTTAATTGGCTCACTGAAGGTGTTGCGCAGGGAGCGCGAAGTCACGGAGGCGGAGGGCCGCGAGTGGGCGCAGGCGCACGGCCTGTACTTCATCGAGGCGTCGGCCAAGACCGCCGTCAACGTCGAGCAGGTGAGCACTAGTCGGGGCTTGGTTGTTGTTCTGGTGTGTGGGGAGGGCCATTGTGAGCCGAAGACAAGATGCTGATCCTTGTGTGAACAACTGCAACCGGGCAGGCGTTCGCACTGACGGCGACGACGATCCTGGACAATTTCGACTACGCGAACCAGCAGGTGCGGAAAACCTCGAGCGCCGGCAGCCGGTTCTCCATAGACGCGGCCGCGGTAGACCCGCCGCAGCACAGAGGCGACTGCTGCGGCGTGCTGTGAGCCCTCACAACGCGCCGTCTCGGTCAATACTGGAGGAGAGCAGCAAAAGGCTTGCCCGGGGCGGTTGGGCTATTAGAAGCAGCGACTATTTCATTATGTTAGGGCCGGTGGGAGGGGGACAAGTGAGATGGAGGCGAGGAGTCCGCGCGCGAGAGTGGATGGCAGGCAGGTTCATTTTTAATCGATTCTCCGTAATAAACCGTGCTCGCTTGAGTAACACTCGTTCAGTCTCCAGCATCCGAGGAAGTCGTACTGCTTGTCTGCGTCTCTACAGCGTCACTATCTCCGGCCGAGCTGTTGAGCAGCTCGTGCACCCACTCGCCAATGAGGTTGTTGCCCGTGGCCAGGAAGTGCGCGTAGTGCGTGTGCAGGCACTTAACGGACGCGAAGTTGCGAATGCCCGCGACACCAACGTCGCGTAGTGCGCGGTCCCATTTCCGGCGCACCACCAGCTCCCGATCGAGCGGCGTCATCATATTCCAGCGCTCGCGAGCGTACGCCGCGTGACATTCGGCCATGCGCTGCCATCACCATCATCATCACAACTCGCCGTGGTCCATTAGCAATTCCCATCGATGCACCTGTTTCAGACATTGACAGCGCTGTCAGCTTACCGTCCGCGAGCTATCGCTGGCGAGCATCCGGTCCTCGAGGATCTGCACGTAGCGCCGGTCCTCGAGCACCGACACCTTGGTCTTGAGCTCGCGCGACGCCAGCCAGTAGATGGTCGGGAAGGGCTCCACGACGGCACGCTGTCGCTTCTTGTGCGCACCCTCAGCGTTGCACAGCGGGTACAGCTGCAGCACAGCCGGGTGCCGCTGCTCCTGCTGCTGCTGCTGCTGCTGGTTCTTGCCGCCGCAGTCGGTCGTGGGCGCGAACGCACGCACGCGCACGAGGTTGCTCGGGACGTACCCGAGCTCCTCGCGGATCAGCGCAACCTCCTCCTCCGACGCCTCGCACGTGACGCCCTCGAGGCGACCGCCGTCGACATGTTCAGGTGGAGAAGCGGCGCCGATCGGGTCGATGGCCAGCGAGGTAAGCGCGGCGACAGCGCCGGCGACGTCCGCGGACTCGGTCGCCATGATACAAGTCGGACTGATGGAGTTGCACGTTTCCTAGTCCAACAAGCACAGTGACATGTCACTCTTAGACGAATTACCTTAATGACAGGTCACTAACGTAGGTTTGATACGCGATCCTGAAAGGTCGTGGGAGACCAAGAGACGCCGAACGATGATGGAGCAACTGAAGGCGACGCGATCGCTTGGGCATTTTCCATTCTCGAAGGCGCAGGCGCAGAAAAGAGGTACGCGAGGGAAGAAAACAAGACGGAGAGGGCGGCGATGGATCCAATGGGCATGTTCGACATGGAGCGGTGCACGGGCATCGCGAGCGACGACGTCGAGGACTTTGCCAACCGCATGGACATGGTGCGCGGCTGCACACGACTGTTTTGCTTGCTCAATGGACAGGATGATGGCTCGTAGTAACCGAGCGCTGCGTTTGTTCCGTGTCTGCAGATTGCCAAGGCGATGGAGGAGATCAAGAGCGGCACGTTCGACCCAGCCAAGTGCAAGGTATGCGAGTGCATTTTGCCCATTGTCTGAGTACTTGTGGCTAATAGAAGAGGAGTTGGACAGATTCCGGGCTTCAAGACACCCGAGCAGGAGGAGGCTGAGCGAAAGGAACGCGAGCGGAAGGAAGCAGAGCGACGGCAGCGTGAGGAGGAGAAGCAGCGCCGCGTCAAGCAGGAGGAGCACGACAAGTGGTGGCACAAGGCCAAGCTGCGCCAGTCGCTCGAGGAGGGGGATGATGACAACAACAGTAACGCTGACGGAGCGAGCAAAGGCGCACTGTGGGCCAATCGCGTGCTGGCGGCGTACAAGGCTCGCGACGCCAACGACTACTCGATGTGGGGGAACTGGGTGCCCGAGGACCCCGTGTCGCGAGCGGAGCGGGCAGAGCGCGAGGCCGAGCTCGAGAAGCTTCGCCACCTCGAGTTCGAGTCCAACAACCCCGAATTCTGCAACCAGTTCAAGCAGGATCTGGAGGAGCGGCAGCGGTCTCAGCAACGAAAGGAACGCGACGCTGAGAGTAAGTGAGAAGCTTTGTTGTCTAAGGTGGTACCATGCGCGATACTGACCGAAATGTGGACGCTGACGCTTGATCAGAGCTTAAGCGGCAGGGCAACACGAGCTACAAGCGCAGACGATACGACGAAGCAATAGAGAACTACATGAAGGCGCTGGAGCTCGCGCCGTTCAACGTTGCGGTGCTTGCAAACATCGCTCAGTGCTATCTACGACTGGAACAACACGATGACTGCGTGGAGTTCTGCTCGCGAACGCTCTTCGTCGACCCCAACCATGTCAAAGCGCTCTCTCGACGCGCAAATGTTTGTCATCGACAGAAGAAGCTGAAGGAGGCGGCGCAGGACATGCGCAAGGCGCTGGCGCTCGACCCAGAGAACCCAGACGTCGTGGAACAGCACTCCATCATCGTCGGCGACTATGAAGACGCCAGGACAAGCAGCACACTTGATTCAGTGGTCCGAGGCGACTCGAAAGCAGCGGGAGCGTGGACTTCCACAGCAGTGGAGGAGCTGCGGTTCGTGCGGGAGCTGCTGCAAAAAATGGACCAGCAAGGCTACGAGAATTCCTCCAGCCAGCCACAGCTTAGTAACCAGGATAGCGCAGATGACACGAAGGACGAAGCCCCCGAAGAGAACATTGGTGGCGCCGTCAAAATCTCGTGGGAGTGGGCCGCGTACGACCTTCTGCTGCCATTCGTCGAGCGTAACGAGCACGTCCGCGACCAGCTGCGCACTTCTGGGGAGCTGTTTAAGCTCTGTGACCGACTCTGCTGCGTCTTCGATGCTGTGGTTGCATCGACCGGTGCCAAGTCCGCGGATACTGAAGCCAAGATGAAGGCGCTAAACAGCAAGGACGGCTACGAGTTAATCGCGAGCGCCATGTTGAACTGCGTCGCTGCCTCCTTGGCGAATAGCCCGCGAAACCAAGTCGTGCTCTTTCGCCAGAAAAAGTTCCGAGAAGTAATGCTGGCGTTTTTGGGAAATATGTGCCCAAGTGCACAGACCTTCTACGCTTCAGACAGTTTGGAATCGCTGTTGGAGACACCGACGGTCCAGGCAAGTCTCATTCGCGTGATTGAGGAAGCGATTGACTCCAAGGCGTGGAAACAAGCCGTTACCGCGTCCCAGCCGTGTCTGACAACCCTTATGCAGATCCTTCAAGGCAAGCCAACTGACAACAACGCTGCCCAAAGAGACCTGCTCGCAGCTCGGAGCCGCGCGATCTCAGCTTCCAGCATCTGCTTCACCATCAGCAACGACGCGCCGGGGATCAATGCGTTCATGTCCTCGCAAGAGACAAGTGAGCGCATCGTGGCCATCGCCCGGTCGATCGACGTTCATGCTGGCACTGATTCCCCGACTCTAAGCAACCTACTTGGCTTCCTGACCAATATGACTACGAGCGAGTCGTTCCGAGCCGCAGTAGAAGTGAACGGACGCGAGAAGGAGCGGCGATCGCTGGTGAAGAACTTGCTGTCAATCGCGCAGCGTGGCTACACGGCTTCTGCTGCCTCCACGGGCTACGCGCTGAGTGAGCGCGCACTCGCAGCGCTCCTCAACCTGTCCTTCCAAGAAAACTCCTACGTGCGGAAGCTTGACCTGCTGGAGATGGACACGGTTGAAACACTGCACCAGATCTCCGCGCACATGCGGCCGGACGCGTTTGCTCCATCGGTTTGCGTCTTGTCGCGCGCCACAAGTTTGCTCTGCCGCCTGCATGTCGTCTCGCGCATTGCCGAGAAGAGCGACTGCATGACTCGCTGTCAGGAGCAAATGAGCGGAGACGCTATGCTGAGCGAGCTCTTTCGGATCTGTGAGCTAGCTTTCGCGAGCCACAAGAGCTGCGTTGCCGTATCGGATGAGGTTTGGCAAGCATGCGCGCAGATGTGGTGCCACGTTGGGTGGTGCGCACACTTGCCCAACGTGCGAGCACTTCTGCGGGAGAAAGCCGCACTACCGCTGCTCTTCCGGGCCATCGATCTCGCGAATGACCAGAACGCATATCGTAAGCAGTCGCAGCCAGGGACAAAAGCCAGCAGCGGGAGCACTGTACGCCTGGTGGGCAACATTGTCAAGGTGCTGATCGCGCTCGAGGAAGACCACCACCCCGACGATTACGACGCGTTCGCTGAGGAGAAGAGCCTCAAGATACTCATGACTGCTCTCCAGCATCTCCCAGACGGCCTCGCGCGAAAGAACGTGGCGATTCTGCTGGCCAAGCTCTGCCAAGGTGACTCTGGCATCAAGGACACAGTCCGATCGCTGCGTGGCATTGAGATGATGATGAGCATCAGCCAGTCGCTGCAGAAACCAGCTACGCGACGTGAAGCTTGAGCTCTCAAAGCCGATCCGGGTGCGGCGTACTGAGGCATTCCACCAACAAAGTTATCGGCTCTAACCCGGTGAAGCCAGCATCGAGCAGAGTGCGTCGAAGTGAAATGGTAGGCGCCGACTAATGTCGTGAGCTCGTGCTGCTCACACTTGTACGAGCGCATGGGGCTCTGCAAAGCTCCAGATGTAGGACGGGCCAGATTGAAATGCAAAGCCATGCGTTCGAGCATGCATCATTAATTGATCCTAGCCCCAAGTGCGTTCCTCGAAGGCTCGTTAGTCTGCAGATCACTCCAGTTGGTGGCTCTCAACAGCGACGGCGAGGCAGCAGCTGCATCAGAATCACCACGGGACATCAGCGACGCATCAATACGGTAGTGCAGCGTTAGCAGCAGCCTATGGATGAAAGAACCCAACGTTGTAGGTGGCACCACACCTGACGAAGAGCGAGAATGGCCGTGCGTAGGTGACGATGTACTTCTCGGAGCCGGCGTCCTGTTTGGTTGATACTCGTCCATATTAGTCTCCACGTAGAGCCAAGAGGAGAATGCCTCCAAGTGAAGAGAACGGGACAACACACGCACGCCTTCTTTCTCAATCTTGAAAAGGGTCGAGCTGGACTTGGCGCACCGGATTTCCACGATCGGGTTGATGAATTTCTGGACGAGTATCCACTCCGCATGCGTCAAATCACTTGCCCTTCATAAACACAACGGACACGGTCATTTCGTGCGCTCGGAACCAGTCATCTCACCTGAATGAGCGAGCGGTGGACCTCTCCGCCCGCGGCGTCAGCAGCAGAGGACCGGCTCCGAAACAAATGGAAGCGCTTCGGCTGGTACAAGGTAGAGAAGTGTCAGCAACATGCCTTTGTCAGTCTGATTTCATCGTGCTCACTTACCTGCGCGTTGAGCCGCACGACGAGCTCTTGCTTCCGCGCCTCTTGCTCGATGTCGAACTGCACGCGCGACGCGTTCTTGGGCACCGTGAGCTTGTACCGCTTGGTCTTGGGCGTGGGCGTCATGACGATCTTGCCACCGTAGCACGGGTTGTTCCACTTGGACATGGCAAACTCGTCCAAGCTGCATTGTCATTGCAAGTCATCGGAGTAATGTGTTAAACACCGCTCGTGAAGCATCCGGCGGATGTCAGTCATGCTCGGTAGCCTCTCACCTAAAGCGGATCTTGTGCTTGTTGAGCCGCTTGCGGGCAAACAGACAAAAGTCTGTCTGGCTGTCGTGCACCTGCGGAATGTAGAACCGAAAGAAGCGCGAGCCGTAGCGGCGCTGCATGACCTGTGTCCACATCAAACACGCAGCCAGAGGTGTTAGCACGCTCGTAGCGTCAGGCTAGCTATACTAGTTTGGTTTAACGACAAACCTGTTCGCCGGTGCCGAGCTCCATGACAAGGATCCCAAACGTCGGCGGTATGTAGTGGAGGAATCCCGTCCGCCCCGTGCTCTTGATGCCATCGTCCAGATCCTGCCAAGCAATCGACCAAGACAGTCTCGCGTTACACATTCCATGTGACTAGTATGGCTCTACGATGGCGATGGCTCACGCACCTCGGGCGTCTGGGCAGTGTTGGACGTCGCCTGCGAGACAGCAGCCTTCGACGCTGGCGACACCACGTTGCTGGGCGAGACTATCCCAGTCGCCCCAGTGCCATCGATCTCCTTGGCAGCACTCGTGGTCGGCGAGGGCGCGCGTTCGTCCTCTCGCTTGTCGTTGACGAACCAGTCCTGCGACTCCATCATGTCACTCGCATCGGACTCGTGGTCCTCAAACTCGTGCTTGAGCCGGTTTGCGAAGTCCCCGACGGCGTCATCTTCAGCCATGGTCTTCTCTCGCTTGGAGCGTCTCTGTTGAACTCGCCCAGCACTGACACTACTGTTATCGAGCACTCGTGATATGAAGCCTCGCCGCCTAGTCTTCCCCCCAAGCAGCAACGCTCTCCTGCTAACCTCCTGTGGTTGTCCACACCCCCAGACTCCTAAAGCAGCACCAAAATTGCGGTCCGTTACCGCCATTTTCGCTCTCCGCTCGCAATGGGGGTGACCAAAATAGTCGCCCACCCCATCGAGGTTTGAACCAACTTGCTTTCTCTCTCTCTGAACACGCCGCGTGGGAACCTGCAGTCGTTAACGTCTACTGTCGGCTCGCACCTCGAGTAACACAATCATGAAGGCTCGAACGAGCACCTGCTAATCCTTTACGAGAGTCCAAAGCACAGTGACACTTGTGCTTGCTGCTTTCCAGTGATGCCTGTAGATGAGAACTACTACGATTTACTTCGCGACGCGATCTTCGACAATGACCGCTCACGCGTGGCGGAGTTGCTGTCGCTCACCGGCATTGATGTCGACCACTTCGACGCTGGAGGGCAGACGCTGCTACATCTCGCAAGTTTCTGGGGTCGCATGGACATCGTCAAGCTGTTACTAAGCGCAGGCGCGAACTTGAAGACCAAGAACGCAGCTGGGTGCACGGCGCTCGATCTGGCCGTCCACTGGGGTCACTCGGCCGTCGCTGAGGTCATTCGACTCCGTGGGGGCAGCAGCGTGTGGGAAGACAAGCTCGGGCTGCTGCAGGCGGGACTTGAGGACGCCAACCTGAAGATCGCGCATCTCAAAGGGCGGTACGACGAGAAGATCAAGCAGTGCGAATTGCTTGCTGACGACGTTCATACGTTGGAGAAGAGGCTTGAAGAAGAGAAGGGCGCACACTTTTTGACTACTCATCGACTCGAAGAGGCACAGCATCAGGTTGCGGACGTGACATCAACACTGCACGAAACTCAACTGGCTGTCGAGCGATTGACGGGCGAGCTCCAACGCGCGCTGGTCGACAAAACGAACGCTGAAAGCGCGAAAGAGAGAGCAGAGCAGGACGCAAGCGATCTGCTCGCTCACCGCAACGAAATCCTGTCCAAGATGCAGGAGTCCGTCTCCCAGCAAGAGCAAGCCGCGCACAACTGGCAGCGAGCCGAAGTGGCCGCCGCGATCGCCGAGTCCCAGCGCAATTTCGCGCTTGCTGAGCGTGATCGGTACCAGAAACGGCACGGAGCGGCATTAGGTGAGCTCGCGACCGCCACGGCTCGGCTCGCGAACGCCGAGAGTGAGTTCATGGAGCTCAAAACGGACCTGGCCGAGTACATTTACGAGTTTATGCGAGCGAAGCGCAACCAGAAGCGCGCAACGAAAGCGCTCGAGTCGATCGCAGTGTCCCGCAACAAGCCACCTCAAGAAGAAGGCCCAAGAGCAGCGACGGCATCAGCACTTGTGCCACTTACCTCTGGTCCCCGACCGATCCAGTCTCAAAATGTGAAGAAGCTGGCTCTGATATCTCTAATCGCGGAAGTCAGTGCTGGCCAGCATCCTGAGCTTGCCGCCGTTCACGGCATCGTGTATCCCAAGAGGCAGAATCAGCAGTTCTCGCTGGCGGCGCGCGAGTTTGGCGATCGATTACGAGTCAAAGAGCAAAAGAAGCAGCACCTCCGAGCACGAGAGCTGCAGCGCGTCGAGAACCAGTTCCTTGCGGACGGCCTTCAGGTCCGCATCGCTGCGGCCGACCATTTCCAGGAGGAGTTTGTGTCGACCGTGCGCGCGTTCAGTACTGAACGGACGGACCGCTGGAAGCAGCTCAAGCGAGAGCGCGATCACCAACTACGGTTCGCCAACGACGCGTTGGGCCGGAACATCTCGACCGCTCCCCCTGACGCCATCTCGACAGGGCTGATCGACCATGGCGCGACTGCTTCACGAGCTGAAGCGACAGCAGAACGCGAGTCGACACACCAATCGTCGAGCACGTCAATGCCTGACCTCAGTTACCAAGTGTACGGCAAGTATGCGGGATCACCGAGACACCGCCCGATCACTTCGCCGCATGAGACCAGAATGCAGGCGTCTTTCTTCGCGATCGACGCAATCACTGACGCAGATCGTGGCAGGGAGAGTTCGGATGGCGTAAAGTCACATTCTACTTCAAATCTGAGCAACAGCAAGCCATCAGAGTCGGTTTCGCTGCCGTTAGTGTGACGGCGGCCTGCCTTCAGACCGAGGCGATGCAGCAGACGCGGGTGTCTGCGGCGCAAATGGCCGTATCACCTCTCCTCTTGGACTCGAGCTTGGCAATGTAGACGCAGCTGAACGGGCGCGCGGCGATGGAGATGTTGAGCCGATACTAGCTGCACTCCCACCGAGGGACCCATTCGTGTCTTGCAGTTGCCGCTTTTGGTTCGAAGAACATGGCGAGGCTGGCTTCTGGATCGTCACAAGCCGCTTTGTCTTTGAGGAGCTCGACGCGGTGGCACCGGATTGGTAGACAACGGTACGACCCGAGTTGGAGTCGTACGTGATCATAGGATCGCCCTGCGACGGTGACGACGACGCCATCATGACGCGCGACGCCTGCTCGTAGTTCATGTGCGCGAGCGCTATAAGTTGCTTGGTCTCCTTCTCGTGCATGGCGCAGGTCAAGTTGATCGTGTGCTGCATGTCCTCGAGTTTGTGCTGCAATCGAGTCGTCTCCCACTTGCAAGTGTCGCGCTCGAGCGTCAAGCCCTCGACACGCTCGCGCAGCTGCTTCTCAGACACGGCAAGCTGCCGAACCCGTCCACGAAGCTTGTTGCACAGGATGGCGTCCCCACCGCCTTCTGGTGCGTTCTCAATCGCGTCCAGCCGAGCGTTGAGACTGTTATGCGAGGTTTGTAGCTCGTCCTTGGCGCGTTCAAGCTGCAGTTTTTGCTCCACAAGTCGCCCCACGATCATCCGCTCATGCTCAAGCTGCTCTTCCAGCTCGGGCTTGATGAGTTCATGGAGCACACTAGCCAGCTGAGAAGCGAACTCATCGAGCTGACGATCGAGTAAGGCTGCTGTGCGCTGAAGAAAGCTCATCACGAGGTCGAACAGCTCCTTGGCAGCCTGTTCGTGCAGTTCGATTGCCTGGATGTGGCTCTCATGGAGTGCGCTGGTGTTGGCTGACGACCCACGAGCCACGGTGTCGATGACTTGGAACGTCTGATGCAACGACCGCTCCTTCCAGAATTGAATGCTCGAGTAGAGCTCTCGAGTAGATGCTGCGTTGGGCGGGCGCTGCGAGTTGGGCGCGGCGGTGGTCAACACCTCGACGCAACGAGTCTTGAGCGCGTCAACCAGCGACTGCACCGGCGGCGCGAGATCGAACGCGGGGCTAGCGACGATGCCCTTCCTCTGGAATGCGACGCTGAGGGAGTGGAGAGCTGCCGACTCCGTTGCGACCATGACGCCGTCGCGAAAGGATTGATGGCTTCACCCTGCACTGATGTGCATGCAAGGCTACGAGGCGAATCGACACAAAGGAGACCTCGAAGGTGTTTATTTATAAGTTTAGATGAATGGAGAGCAAATGATGCCCATTCTTGTCGGACGCACAAACCAACCACGCACGATACACCACACGCAACATGCTGTTGGCGCCACTGGCGCCACTGCCACTGGAACGTGCCACGGTTAGAGCTGGCCAAGCGGAGTTCGGGGCCTGTCGCGTCGACAAGGCCGCCGCTCAGCAGTTGATCCACCCACGACATCAGCTCTGCGGGTCCCTTGCAGAGCTTGCTTGGCTCCTATGGTCTTCGTGGAGACGCGGGGCTTCCTTCCCGGCCGCTCTTGACGCCAAACGTCGTCTCGGCCTGAAGCAAACGCTGACCGAGCATCACTTGAAGTAGTATACAGGAACAGAATATCATGAACTGCTCATCCCTGCTGCGCCAACAGCGCCGCGACGGACTCCACGAGAACGGGCCCTTGCTGCATCAACCGGTCGCGCGTCAGCCTCATCTCCGCGGGCGAGACGGCCAGGTCTGTCCGATGCAGCTTGTTGAAGCTGCTCCGCGCGACGACCACTTCGGTCTTCTCGTCGTTGTGTGAGTTCGTGTGGCCGACACCGGAGGAGTCCTTGGAGCTGCCGCCAGTCGAGAACTTCCTCGTCGTGATCGTGATAATGGAGGTCACGTCCAGACGCAACTGCTGCTCGGCCACGTAGGGATGCAGTTCGTCCTTTTCGACGGCGTGGAGAACGAACGTCGCTTGCTCTTGCCCGTCCGAGTCGTCGTCGCATGCATCTTCATCTCGAGGTCGGTACTCCGAGAAGAGCACGCCGTTGGACTCGACGAGCAGGCCGCCAGGCGCCGAGCACACGAGTCGGTGATGCGTGATGCCGCGCTTTACCAACTCTGGGAAAGCGTCGAGCCCCTCACACACTGTGCAGTCGCCCGTGATCTCCGATATCAGCACGTCCTGCTTGGACAGGATGACGCGGAAGGCGTCGTACACCGCCCTGACGCTCGCGGCGCCTTCGAAGCGCTGCGCAGCGAACTCGGTGCAGCAAGAGTCGCCCTCCGCCGTCACATGCGATGACTGCTCGTGGCAAGGGAGTGCGTCCGCGTCCAAGTAGCTCGTGCGCTCCTTCATGAACGCCCGGGCATCGCGCAGCACGCGACCACGGAGGTTCGAAAGCACCTTTGCGCGCCCGCCGGTATCCTTCGGGAGGTGGATCGCGCGGTCCAGCGGCAGCATCTGCGACTGCTGCGTCGAGAAGCGCGACATGGCCGACAGCACGCGCGCCACCGAGAACTGCTGCCGGTGCGCGAGCTCGCGCAGCTTGGAGTTGACGAGCCGCTGCTTGTCCACCGACGACTGCTTGCCGCTCTGCCGCACCGCCTGCTGCTTGAGGTAGTCGACGTACGCCTCCAGCTGCGGCAACTCGGCCGTCAGCCGCTCAATCTCGTTCTGTTGTCCATCAACACGTCCGATCCTCAATCAGCACACATTTCGATGCTGCAAGTTCCAAATCGAGTCGCCGTGTATCTGTACCTTGCGAGCGGTGTATGTCCGCATCCGCAGCGGCGGCGGGGAGTCGGCGCCGCTGTGCTTCACCACCACCGCCCCCGCCGCCTTCTTGGCCTTTGGCTTCATACTGCCGTGGCTGGCCTTGGCCGTGCGGGGCGGCGCTGCTCGGTGGCGCGTCCACTCGTCCGCCGGCTGCGCCAGCTGGTCCACGACCGCGAGCCCGTCGAGGGGCGTGTCGGCGTCAAAGTCCATGTCCTGGACCCAGACGTCCGAGGGCGGCAGCAGCCCGACGGCGTCCAGCACGCTGTCCACGTCGCTGCTGGTGCCGTCCGTGTCCTCGAACAGCGGCAGCTCCTCGAACGCGTCGCAGTGAACCAGGTCCATGGGGATGGTGCCCGTGCTCAGCATCTCCTCGGGCTTCAGGGCGCCAAGCACTGGCACTCTCTCGAAGCAGCTTTTTGGAAAGTGAGCAGCCAAACCGGTCTGTCCTACCCGCGGCTCATGGCCAGCCAGCACAAGATAAAGCTTGAGCTTGAGCTTGAGCCTGAGAGGCGCAAGGCCACGGCCAAGGGCATGGGCGAGCGGCGGACTGTAAACCACACGCGCATGGAGCCCCGGGAGTGAGGGAAAATGAGCCGCCGGGTTGATTGCTGTGGCGCCTTTGCACCCGCTCGGGCGATAATGACGCGCTCGGCACGCGCGGCCCATCTTCCTTTTGTTGGGTGTACCGTGCCGTCGTGTAAAGCCCCTCCCGCCAGTGATTTGTTTTCTGTCCAGCAGGATACCGGCCCCAGGTAATCTAACAAAGTTGACATTCTCTAGTATAGTCAAGATGCATGTATATATAGATCAGTTTAGCTAGGTTTACTAGCCGCATCTTTTTGTGTCGTGATTTTTCCCGCTTTTCTCATCATGTTGACGTTATTTTCTGGATTTTCTAACCCTACCCGCGTGACGAGGCCCCGTGCTGGCTCGTGACTGGCCAAAATTTAATTTGCACACAATCGAAATGCCAAAATCGAATCTCCAGGGTTTTTAGATTGCTGGGCTTACGGTGGTGCTGGTGTTGACGATGGCGTCTCGTGCAAATCTCCGCGTGAAAATGACACGTAGAAGCCGCGTCGCCGGCGTTGGAGATTCTCTCGCTCGCTCTCCTCGTTGGTGGTTAAAGGAACAAGCTCGGCGGCAGCTTCAACCTGGCGGTTCAGTCCGTCGGTGATGCGATGGGATGAGCACACGGTCATAAAGTGTAGCGAGCGTTGACCGAAAGTTGTTTCACTCGACCGAGGCGGCAAGCGGGGGCGCGTCACCGTGACTTCGGCCTATGGCATGGAGCTGGACTCGTCCCAAGGCGCTGCGATTGGCGGAGCACGTGTGTTACCACCAAGTTGTTGCCACCGAGCGCTCGTTTAAAGGTCACTCATACTCCACCCGCAGCGTTTCAGAGGCTGCAGCGGGTGAGTGATCAGGAATTATTGCCGCCCTGACAGCCGAAGGATGGATAGTGTTTGTTGTTTTGAGCATTCGGGGTGGCGTTATGGGCTCCAGGCGACACCATGGCGGTGTATCACCGCTTGAAGTCGCTCGCACTCTTCACGACAGTTGTCCGACCGCAGCTCGGGAGGTGTACTGAAGTAGCCACCTTTCGGGTCGGTGGCTAGGCGGCTTCACCCACAATAGTCAGCTGGGGGTGCAGACCTTGTTCCCTTAGTGACTGACTGTATCGGACGCGACTTCTGATATCCCTCGAGCCGCAGCGAAAAGAAGCGCGCACACGCCATCTTGACGATCAAGGATGCAGCAGCGAGATCCGTCACGCCATCTCGCAAGTGACTGCATTACCAGCGCAGTTGCCAGACCACAATACGACTCCGCCGCAACCGACCGACCGACTGACTCGCGGATGCGGCAAAGCACAATAGCTTGCTTCCATGGAAACCTTCACGCACACGTATCACAACATGTACAGTAACTGTTCAAATCCAGAGACCTCACAAAATCTGCAGCCCAATACTGTACTGTAAAACGCGGCCAACTTTTCCGTTCATGTTCCTCCGGCGTTGATGGTCGCGTTTGCAAGCGTAATACCCGCTCCCATCCCTGGTCAACGAACTCGCCACTATTAGCAGTGGTACGATTGTCATTCTCGAACAGATCGTCCCCGGGCTTGAAGCCTCGGCCGGGTGTTTACAAGAGAGACGCTGGGTCGTCAGCAAGCGCTCGCGTCCCACCGCCGGTCTCATCGGTGCTTAGCGCTCATGTCGCGAGTGATGGATTTCACAGGACCGGGCCCCTCCCAGTCAGTCAATGGCGCGTTTCTTTTTTGAGCGGAGACGCAAGGGCGGACGGGGGCGTTCACGTCAACGTGGTGGTGCCACGCGGACGCCACGGCGCCGGGAGAGATTGCGACAGCCAGCGCACACGTCAACATCGCCCGTAACAGGCGCGCGGCCGAGTGAAAGCGAATCCCCTGTCCTTGCCAACCCGATTGCCGCAACCGGCAGCGTATGAGCTGATCCAGCCGACCTAAGACAGCAAGAGATCGCGCTAGAGCAAGGATGCCGTGTACGTCGTGGTGTTCAATCCAATACTTCCTTCCCGTCCACCCCAGTCAGTTGACACGTTCTTGCGCGGTTGCGGTGTACGCGCGGCGGAGATCGAACGCATCGGATCGTCCGTCGCTGGTCTCATCCTGTGCGTCTATTGGTGTTTTCTCGTGCAGTGGGGACGTGGCACACGCGTAGAGCTCACCTGGGTGCGTCCAGCACTTGAAGGGAGCTCACAATTCGACTTGCGCGCTGAACGACACGCGCAACCTTCTAACCTTTGTTCGCCATGAGCGGGTTCGGTGCAGAGTCGCTCGACTTCTCGGAGCTGCTCCCGTTTCTCAAGCTGGAAGACACCGCTGCGGAGCTGGACGCAGACGACCTTGAGATGGCGGACGAGCACATAATGGAGCTGCTACGCACACTCGGCAACGAGCAGGAGGAGGAGGAGGAGCAGGAGCAAGCCGACGACGAGGAGCAAGCTCAAGAGGACAAACATGACGACCAACGCGGTGGAACAAGCCACCAGAGCGCTGAGACCGCTGAGGTCGGCGGTCAGACGGAGGAGACCACTGCTGGGGACGACAAGGCCCAGCCAATGTTCACTCGGGTGCGGACGTACACGGCTCGAAAGGTACGCCGTCGATAGATCTCCATCGACTAGAGCAACTTCAACATCGTTAACCGTCTCCATGTGCATGGGCGTGCGCATTTCTCTTTCCCCGATCAGATGGAGATTGCGCGCCTGCTGAAGGAGCTGCCGCAACTGGAGGGTTACGTCGAGTTCCTCAAGCACCAGGCAGCCAAGGCACACAACCAGACGGACTCGCTGCAAAAGACGCGGCTGATCAACTCGAGCCTGCGCGAGAGTGTCCACCGGCAGCAGTACACGCTCGCGCGATTGCAGTCGGCGATGTCTCTGTACCGGGTACGTTCTATCATCAGTCGACACGGCGCTTCAACCTCAACGTGGCTGTTCTCTCTCTCTGCTGCAAGGGACAGACACACTGACTGTGCTCAACCACTGAAATTGATTCTCATGCTTCGGTGCTGTTCGTTGTTCGTAGACGCGGCAGGAGCGGATGGTGCCGATGGACACGTTCGTTCAGCTGCCTCGCGACATGGCCAAGCGCGCGCAGGTCGTCACAGCTCTCCGCCCGCGGATGCTCCGCGACGCATTGCGCTTCATGCGCGAACGCACGTGGTTCGTGGACTACAGCGTGCCCTCGAGCGAGAATAGCTCGTTCATGAGCGACTCCGAGGCGTGCTGCGTCGAGAGGTTCTGTGTGTTCCCCATCCAAGGACCGGCGAGTGTCAAGCAAGTCTATGACGCGCTGCTTTTCTTCATCTCGCGCACGGACGTGATGATCACGGAGTCAACTGGCGACACGACCACGCGAGAGGAGGCGAGCGACTTCACTGCGGTGGGCGCGGTCCAAAGCCGCCAGACGCGCACCGTGCCCAATGGGCTGACGACTGAGACGAACGTCATCATCTTTGCGGATTACCAGGCGCAGAACGAGGACTTCGGTGGCGGGCGTGCCCTGGGCGTCGTTGTGGTCAACTCGGTCGGCAAGGACGAGCTCTATCCATACTCACCGGAGACCCGACTCCGCTACGACATCACGTCCGCCATCGTCATCAAAACCTACGCGCTCACCACTCTGAAAGCGGCCGGGCGTCAAGATGCCGGCGCGAAAGAAAAGCGCCGCGGAGCAGAGAGCCGCAATCGCTACGGCGTGGTGATGATGCGCCACAGCTTCGTCAAGCTTCACCGCGGAGACACGCCCATCTCGAACCGCGAGCTGCGCGAGACCTGCGATCGACTGGTCTACGAAGGGAACCTGCTCTTTGACACGGTCCAGGCGTCCGTCGATGGCTCGGTTGCTGATCATGTCAAGGTGGGCACGCCTGATGAGCCGTAGTCACTGGGGCAGACCACCCATGGCCACTCCGAAGCCGTAGGAAGCTTTCGAGATCGTCACCACTCGCATGCAGAGACAAGCGGGACCGGCACTCATACACACATCAGCTTGGCATGACTCACACACGTTTTTGCATTCACCCAGTAGTCAGCAAACATTGACACGCCTTCATTTCACTCCTATGTGATCCATCGCACTGAAGTCTGCTCACTGCGCTTTCATGTCACGACGGCTCGTACATCTAAACGACCGGGTCGAGCGAGTTTGGCCTTGACACGCCGAAGGATGGGAGGAAAGCAGATCGCACAGTCTTGAACAGCACGTCTCCCCTGCGCGCCACGCGCTCAAGCGTCTCCTGCATGTCTTCTGTTGCCACGCGTAGCGCTGTCCCACGCAGTTTAATAAAGCAGCAGCGCGTCAGCACCACGCCTACCCGCGCATGTGTCCTCACCCCTGCCTCAGGATCTTTCACGGCCGGCCGTTTGAACGCGCGGACTGTGATCACGGAGGCCGTGTCCTGCTGTAGATTATCGTTGGGGCAGTACGGGTACAACTCGTCCTTGTCCACCGAGTTGACTGCCATCACGCCATAGTCGTTGCCGTCACCAAACTCGTCGTTTCGCTCGTCAAACCAGTCGAAGACGGCCTCGTTCGACTGCACATGGTACCCTGTCGGTGTCCAGCGAAGCAAGTGGTGCTGTGAGACGTTCTCTACCAGGTGGATCTCTTCCTCGCTGATCGTGACGTCTCCGCTCGCCTCCGAGATCATCGTTTCCAGGCGGAGCAGGCTGAGTTTCAGCTTGTCGAAGACGTGCCGAACGTCCGTCACGCCCTCGAGTGGCATCACGACGAACTTGCGCATGCAGTAGTCCCCCAAAGGGGACACATAGCTGTGGGTCTCGACGCTGGGCACGCTCAGGTCGGTGTACTCGAGCCGGCCCTTCATGAACTGGCTCGCCTCTCGGAGAATCCACGGCTTGACGGCCAGCAAGTCCTCGAGCCGCTGCGTCTTGTGCTTTCTCAAGTGGATGAACGAGTCAAACGGCACGAGCTGCTCCTGCTGTGCCTGCGGGTTGAACAGATACCGGGCGATCAGTAAAAGGAGGGCCTCATAACGAGAAGTCATGGGCACACAAAGCACCGTACCGTGTAGTGCGAGAGCGCCGAGCGGACGCGGGCGATGTCGGCCTCGTGGCTCTGCGCCTTGTCGCGGAGACACGAGTTCACGAGCTGCTGCTTCTGCGTCGAGTTGATCTGGTTGTGGGCGTTCGCTGCCTGCTGCTTGAGGTAGTCGACGTACGACTCGAGCGCCGGCAGCTCCGCGAGCAGCGCGTCAATCTCCGTCTGTAGTCGTCGGAATGCGTAGCAAGGTCATTAGTTACCTTGAAGTCCGATCACTACGACAACGGACGGGTATTCTCCTCCCCACCTTCCTCGCCGTGTACGTGCGCGTCTTGCCGACCCGCCGCCAGTTCCCGTCGGCCGCGGACGGTGCCGGCCGCTTCTTCCCTGTCACTACGGCCACCTCGCGCTCATAGCCAGCCGCCGCCTGCCCGTGTCGCCGCTTTGTCGGCGGAGAGGCGGCCGCTTTCCCCGCCGGCGCCTCCACAAAGTGAAGCAGGATCGGCACGTCCTCGCTGTCGTTCTCGGGTTCGCACGACGTCTCCGATCCGGTGGGGGACGCCGGAGCGCCGTAAGGACCCGCGTGCTGCCACGGCTTGTGGCACAGCAGCACCGCCACCGCCAGCACCTGGCCGCGCTCGCGAACGTGCATCGCTTCGTCGACCTACTTGTTCCGTCTTTAGTCTCCTTCCGACTCACCCGACACAAACAGTATGGATGGGGACAATGCTCTCCGCACCGTCGTAAAGCATACTTTCCTCAAGTGTAAACCTGTCTTTACATTGTGCAAGAGGTTTCTTTGGGAACTGCCCGGAGCATAGAAACGTGCGGCGGTCGGTAGTGCGCTGTCCCAAGATGCCTACCGTCTTGAAGATGGAGGCGGATTGACTCGGTAGGATACGTAATAAGAGCTACAGTGAGTCCGGCCCACGAGCTACCAGTCTGCGCCACGAGCTAAGTTCGGTCCAACCTGACACTGTGACGGCGATCGGTGGGCCCAAACTGTCAACATATTAATGTCATGCAACTCCAATGAGATCGTGAGTTGGTATCATCGATGTTACGAGTGGTCTCACCTACTCTTAACTCTCGGAGTGTACGGAACTCAAGTGAGCACCATGCCTTGCGGCAGACGCTGACATCACGTTGGACACGAGTTCGTTCGCTCGAGGACCATCACACATCCCAATCAGCTTTGATCATTCCGACTCGTTGATCAAAGCTCCACTGATCAGTGAGTGGCCTTCGATAAGCACAGTCGTGCTCGAACGGTGTCCATCATGGCCTGGCTCCAGCCGAAAACGCCCTTGATCAGCGCTTCCTTGGCTGCGTTCGAGAGAGGGAAGGGTGGCTGGTGCAGCTTGGTGACTGCTGCGCGGCGCATCACCACGACCAAGTCGCCACCATCTTCCGTCCTTGAACAATCAGCGTTCGAGTCGCTGGCCGAGCCTGAGCTTGTACTTGTCTTCATTCCTTGCGCCACCGTCAGCACGATCGCGCCGGAGAGGTCCTTCCGGACGCGGGTCGCCGACTCGTACGGGTACAGCGCGTCGGTATCGACATTGTCGGTCATCAGTACGCCGCACCGGCACCCATCCAAGCCTGCGTCGCCGTCAAAGAGCTGCGCGAAGCTCACCGAGTTCCACTCGGTCATGACCCCGTTCTGGTCGATCCAGTACATCCGCGAGTTGACCGCGACGCCGTCCACAATGTCGTAGTCGTCGCGAATCGCGAGGTGGCCGAGCCGCTCCGAGAGCACCATCTCTTCGTTCAAGAAGAAGTAGTGGGTCGCGTCGTAGACCTCGCGGAGAGAGCGCACGCCCGTGAACTGGATGAGATCAAACTGCGTGCAGACGACGTTCCCATCGTAGTCCTGCATAATCTCTTGCGAGGAGTGCGGGAGCAGCTCGTCAAGGTGGAGCGAGCGCTCGGTCAAGTACTGGAACGCGCCGCGCAACTTCCTCATCTTGAGCGACTCCATAGTTTGCCGACGACCTGGCCACTCCTTCCCAAGGTGCACCGAAGTGTACAGCGGATGTGACTCTTGCACGTTCTGCTCATTATACAGTGAAGACGCAGCGCAATGCCTCGTTAACATAGAAAGAGATGGAGCAGTTCTGACCTAGTGGCGACAACACAACTCACCACGCTCTTGGTCATCATGGACTGGACGTTGGCCATGGTCATCTGCTGCTGTTGGATCACACTCCGTAAGAGCGCGTTGTTCACAGCCGTCGCCTCGACTCCAGTTTCGCCCGCGAGGCCTGCGCGTTTCTTGAGCACCGCCAGCCGCGACTCGAGCGACGCGATCTCCTCCTGCAAGTTCTCGCGCTCCTCCTGTCCCAACGGCAGCAACAACGTGTTCGTCAGCCCATGCGCACTTCCCAGCAAGAGCAAAGCGACAGAATCCACTCACTTTGGTCCGCAGGTACGTTGCGCGGCGCTTCTTGCGCGTACGCCGCGGCGCATCGGTCGCCGCCAACTCTCGGTCATCGTCGGGCACATCCAAGAAGAGCTGCAGATCGTCCGCTAAGGCGACGCCACCACGCGTCGACGTAGTATCCGAACTCTCCGCTGCGATCCCGTCGCTGGCGCTGCCGTTGGTACTCCCGTCGGTGCTGGCCGCCCACTCGGAGAGCAGCAGCACATCGTCGGCGGTCAACCTGGTCTCCATCGTTGGTGTCCGTTCCGTTCTGGACTGGAGAGCCACCAAGACGGTGTCAGCAAGCAGAATAATCATGCTGAATCGGTACATGCATTCATCAAGATGGACATTCATTCTTGACGACGGTAACAAGAGCTGCCCAACCTCTGACGACGTGCGGCTCGCCGTTGCATTCAAGATCACCATCGTACAGTCCTCGATTATGGCCAGCCCGACGCAATCGCAGCCCAGCACAGCAGCAGCATGCCTTCGCTGCCGCCTCATTCTCCGATTTGCTCGGTCGATAGACTCGAAGAGGCCGACCACATTGTGACAATGGCGTCGACAGCCGCGTCAGAGAGGGACAAAGCTACACGCTCGAGCTCCCTGCCACCGTCCGAGAACGGTGAGCAAGGCGCTCATTCTCCTTTCGGGCGCCCTTACGGACCGGCACGCAGCTTCGATGCTTCGTTCTGCCGTCGCGGTCGAGGCGCCCGTTCTGACTTCGTGTGGTCTAAGGTTGACGGCACGCCGGAGCCTGCTTCGAAGACGGAAGCGGCGAGCAAGCCTTGTTACGGTGATCCATCACGACACGCGTCTGGTCGATTCCACCACGGCCGCGGCGACTGCCGTGAGTATCCACATGTGTCTCGCGGATACGACGCGCGTGGTGACGCTTAACGCGGGCCTCACAGACACGGGCGCTTCGGCTGGCACCACGCGTGCAGAGCTGGTCGGCACGCCGCCTTTGGTCCTCCACGCCATACCGAGGCGCCGTGTGTCGAGAGTAACTCAACCGTTCATCCGTCCGCACGCAAGCACGGCCCGTGGACTGCTGGAGCGCCCTGTCAGAGCAACGGAGCCGCTTTCGCGTGGCACTGGGCAGAGCAGTCATCGACGTGGTAGGCGAAACAGAGGGAAAGGATCGTGTTCATTAACGCAGCCGTAGCACACTGTCCAAATACATTGTTGGAGCCACTCAGCTACAAAGAAAATCCTCTTCAGTTGAAGGACTTCCAACATCACTTTTCATTGGTTAAAAATTGATATTGTAGCTTGTGATTCGCCGAAAACCTGTATCACCCAACATACTCGGCTAGAAAAACGCAGACCTGAGAGTCGCAGCACTCAATCTCGGAATCGCAACTCAGCGTCATGGTGGCCACGCCGCGCAACCGGCGCAAACACGCGCTCGGCGCTGGCGAAGGACGTGATGGCGAGGACGAGGAGCCGCACGAGGCCAAGAAGCGCATGCCGTCGTACAAGCTGCGCAAGGAGGAGGCCGAGGAGCTCCATGCGCAGGTGAATGCGCTCGAGGCGCAGCTGCTGGTGCTGCAGAAGCGCCTGGGGTCGCTGGACGCCACGGGCAGCGCTTTGGACACCAGCATGGCGGAGGCGGAGCTCCAGAACGCCCGGCTGAAGCGCGCTATCGCATGCCAGCAGCTTGCACTGGCCAGTACCCAGTCCATGATGCTCCAGTGCATCGTAAGTCTCTCTAGCTACACGTCTCTGTTCTCGCGGGCTCATTGACTTGCTGATGCTTTCTATCCATCGTCTGTAGGAGAATCAATACGGCAACCCCATGCGGGCGCGCGTGCACCTACCACGGGACCGTGAACAGCGCCGGCGGACGGTTTTGGGGCTTAAAGACGAGCAGTTCGCGCGTGTGTACGAGTACATTAGCGCGCGCGGTCGACACCTGGACCTGAGCAAGCCACACTTCTCGGAAGAGCGGTTCGAGGACGCCGACGGCGCATCCTGCTGCCTTCGCTACGAGGTTGTGCAGTTTGAGGGTGTGCAGTCGCTCCGCCAGGTCTTCGACGCGCTCGTCTTCTTCCTGTTCAACATGGAGATCAGCATCTCGGAGACGCTTGGAGACATCACCGTGCGGGACGACTATGACAACGTGGACGGCGACGCGCTGCTCTCGAACCACCGGCTGATTTCCAGGGACGCGAGTGGGGCCATGATCGAGATGAACGCGATCGCGTTCGGCCAGTACTTCCCAGGGAGCGAGCCGAACTCGCAGACACCGTACGCGATCGGGTCGACCATCGCGGTGGACGAAGACGATCTCTACCCGTACCAGCCCAACGAACGCATCCGCAAAGACGTGTCGGCCGGGGTTCTGCTCACCGAGTTGGAACGCAAGCCTTCATCAACTGCGACGGGCACTGAAGACCCTACTGCGGCGAATGGACAAGGAGGAGGGCTGGTCGTTGTGCTCCAGCGCGCAGGCTTCGTCCGACACCCACGGCCGCCGTTCGAGCTGTCGATGCAGACGAAGAAGGAGCTCCAGGACGGGATCGTGCGCTGGGGAGACGTCATGCTCAAGTCGATGCGAGGCACGCTCTACAACGCATAAGGTTTGCATGGGTGGTCGTTATATATGCTGCGTTTTGATTGGCAAGAGCTGGAGACGACAAACGGAACGTTACTATTAATACAGTACTCATAAAATATTTTTGCTGAATATAAGATTAGATAACAGCACTAACGTACTTAGATAGTGTAATCGCTCGAGTGCATTTGTCGTCATCCCCACGTTCTGATCTTCAGAATCTCACAAACGGTTTGCTCAGCCGACCGGCACGCGAAGACGGCGATGGACCCGCCTGCCGCCGCCGCCAACGCCGCCTCGGAAGAGCTGAGCGACCATGGGAACGCCTGTGGCGCGCGCGAACATAGGCGCGTGCCGACGACTGTGCTGCGGAAGCGGCAGATCGCCGAGCTGCGCGCGCAGGGACGGGCGCTCGAGTGCCACCTGGCCGTGCTGCAGCGCCGCCAAGGGGAAAGCGTGACCTTCCCGGAGGACGAGCTCTTGACGCGGCTCAATCTGCAGGGCGAGGCGCTGCGAGAGATCGTGAGCGGCCACCAACTGGTCGTCGAGCGCGCGCAGCTGATGCTCTCGAAGCGACTGGTGCGTTGATTGCATTCGCTTGCGCTTTGAAGCAAGCGCTTGTCGTTGCCCAGTCAGTATCCAGTACCCACTGTTGCAGTCGTCGCCGCTTTTTGCATGTCGATGTAGAATGACGCGCGCGCCAACCCAATGTACTCGCACATTCACCTCTCGGGCGAGTGGGGCGCCCGGCGCGAGAGTCTGTTGGCCATGAAGGACGTCAAGCTGGCGCGCGTGCATCAGTTCATCGCCGCGCGGAGCAGTGGGATGGACCTGACAAAGCCGCACGCCTCCCAGCAGCGGTTCGAGGGCAGCGACAGCAGCTACAACAGCGTGAGCTTCGAGGTGATCCAGTTCGAGAACGTGCGCTCCGTCCAGCAAGTCTACGACGCGCTGCTGTTTTACCTGCACAATATGGAGATCAGCATCTCGGAGCGGCTGGGGCAGACAACCGTGCGCGATGACTACGATAGCCTGGATGCGGACGCCAAGATCTCAAGCCATCGACTCGTTTCCGACACGAGCCATGGCATCACGACTGAGTTCGACGCCGTGCTGTTCACGCAGTACTTCCCGAACCTCGCAGAGCTGGGCTCGGAGCCCTACGGACTGGTCGCGACGGATGCCGTCGACAGAGACGACCTCCACCCGTATCGGCCAAAGGAAAGGCTGCGAAAGGATATCACCGCTGGGATCGTGCTGTCGCCCGTGCATCGGCCGAGGAGGCGATCTCAAGCGACTGGCCATCCTGCCGGTGAATCGGATGGAGACGAGTTAGTCGTCGTCATGCGCCGCGCCGCGTGGCTGCGGTTCCCTCGGCCAGAGTTCGACATCCCCGCGCAAGTCCTGCAGGAGATCTACGAAGAGATTGGGTCCTGGGGACCGATCATGGTCAAGACCATGCAGTCGATTCTGTATTCAACGTCGTGAGTGAGCGCTGCCGCCCAAGGCAGCGCTGAGAGCTGGTCGTGTACAATACCAACATCCAATTTGATCGGGTGTTCTCCCAGCCACATGCTCGCTGCTATCTAGGCACATGCGACTACTTATGAGGAATACAGCATGCCGCGCATGGCCTTGACCATGATGTCGCCCCACGCGTTGATCCCATCGCGAAGACTGTCAACTGCGAGCTTCGACGCTGGAACTTGCGCGCCGTGGATTTTCAGGAAGGCCGCGCGTCTCATGGCGACGACCAGCTCTTTGGCTCCTTGGGAGTTCGTGATCTCCGCCGGTGTCAGCGCGATGGCGGCCGAGATATCTCGACGAATCCGCTGCTTCGGCTCGTACGGGTACACGTCGTCGCGGTCGACGCAGTCGCTCGTGAACAGGCCGCACTCTTTCATCTCCTCGTCTTCGTCGCCCAGAATATCGGCGACGTTGTCAAAGAACTGCGGGAAGCCGACCAGGTTCATCTCGGTCGCGAGGCCTGGGGACTCGCCAGACACTAGCCGATAGTGCGAGACCTTGTTGTCGATGCCCTCGCAGCAGCGGTCCCCACCGACCGAGCCGACGACCGAGTCGTTGTAGCAGTCGTCTCGCAGCGTCAGATGCCCTAGCTTCTCCGTGATGCTGATCTCCATCGACTGGAAGAAGGCGAGCGCGGCGTCAAACACCTGGCGCACAGACTTGACGCCGTAGAACGGCACGAGCTCGAACGAACTGCAGCAGAACGCGCCGCCCTCGGTCTCAAATCGCTCCTCCGAGTGGTGTGACTTTACCAGCCCAGGGTTGGACGCGTGGAGCCCGCGCGAACGCTCAAGGATGTATTTGTACGCTGCCACGAGCTTCGCGTGCTTCATGGATTGCAGCAGGCGAAGGCGCTCGTCCCAGTCGTTGCCGAGATGGATCGGCGTGTCGAGCGGGTGGCTAAACTGCTGCGAGCGCTATTATACACAGTTGAAGCAGATAAGCCGCTGTTCGCAGCGATAACTGCAGCAACTCACCCGTACCACACAGTCGGACATGAGCGACTGGAGCGTGGCGACGACCCTCTGATGCTTACTCGCGGCCGAATCGAGCGCTCGACGGTCGGCAGTCGGCTCACATCCCGGGACGACAGGTCCACGGACGACCTGGACTCGGAGACGCGCCGCCTCTCGCTCCAATTCGCGAACCTGCACCTCCAGCGCCAGCTTCTCCTCCTACAACGGATCCCAAGGTTAATACTTGATACAGTCGCGCGTTCTGCATTTTGCTGGTGGTCTATGCGGTTACCTTGCGCGCGATGTAGGTCTCCTTCCGCTTCCGAACGTTGCCACTCGACTGGTAATCAATGGCAAGGTCGCTCGCCTCTGTAGGCGACGGCATGCTGCTCGCTACTGTACGAGCTTGCTCCCGCCGGACGAGGAAGCTCCGCGAGTTCGTGACCGTGGAACCGGCCGACGTGGTGGACAAGTGGAGTGATGGTCGGTATGTGCCGAGAATGAATGCTCTGTTGCCTATGAATACTTATACGAAACTTCAGTGCTTATGTAAACGTATGGTGATCACTTCATCATTGTAGCGAAGACCGACAAAACCGAAATTTAATCGAGTACATGCGAGGAGCTCCCGACGCCACATGCCTGACAAGCCGATCAGGTCGGCCAGACGAGAGAACTAACGAAGCGGCATGATGGACGAACGCCACGGCGCCGCGGGCGCTTCGTCGCCGTCGCATGTGACGAGCACAGCGCGGGACGCGTTGGGCCCGCTCGTGTTCACCGTCCCCTTCTTCGCCGCGAGGCCCGCGACGTCGTCCGAAACCAGCAGCGACGACGTGGCTGACGTTCTCGGCGGCGCCGACTCCCGACCGACCAAGAAGCGCAAGCCGACGTACATTGCACGAAAGGCACGTCGTGTTTCCCCTCAGACCATGGGCATGCGTGTGTTTATGTGGTTTACCACGGGCAGACTGGTTCATTAAGGTTGTGTACTGACGCTGGCGCTGTGTGGCTTATCGACAATGTTCAGGAGGAGAAGGAGGCGTTGGAGGCGGAGCTCCACGGCCTCGAGTCGCAGCTGACGGTGCTCAAGAGCCGCACCACAGGTGAAAGCAGTGGTGGCGACATCCAGAAGAGCGTCGCTACTAACCGCATGCTGGGCGATATCGTGCGGCACCAGCAGTTCGCGCTGGCGGCGTCCCAGTCCATGCTGTCGCAGTGCCTAGGGGAGCAGCGCACGTTCCCGCTCTACTCGCACATTCACCTCGGGAAGAACTGGAGTCAGCGGCGAGAGACTTTGATGGCGCTCAAGACCCCCAAGTTGCATCAGGCGATTCGATACGTCACCGAACGTACTGGGGACCTCGATCTGCTCAAGCCGCACCTGTCGGACGAGCGCTTTGAAGACAGCGACGGGGGGTATTCATGCGTGCGCTTTGAGATCATCCAGTTCGAGGGTGTCGAGTCGCTCAAGCAGGTCTACGACGCCTCGCTCTACTACTTCATGAACATGGAGATCAGCATCTCGGAGCGGCTGGGCCACCTCACCGTGCGCGAGGACTACGATCTTTTGGAGAACAACATCTGCAACTTTCGGATGCTCTCGGACGACGAGAACGGGGTGAGCACCGAGATGAACATGGCGTCATTCGCACACATGTTTGACATCCCGGGCGCTCCAGGCGAGCGGATGGGCGTGTTTGTCAGCGACTGCGTCGACACAGACGAGCTGTTCCCGTATACACCCGACACCACTGTCCGCAAGGACATCTCGGGCACCGTGATGCTGACTGCCCACCGGCGGAGAGGCAGTAGCATCGGAGGCACGTCTACAACCACTGGAGATGAAGGAGGCCTCGTCGTTGTGATGCGTCGTGCTGCTTTCCTTCGACTACACCCTGCTCAGATTGACATCCCACCGATGGCGATGCAGGAGATGCGGGAGGGCATTTCTCGCTGGGGCGACGTGATGCTCAAGACGATACGAGAACTCGTGTATCCCAAGCAGTGAGGCGATTTTGCTTCGAGCGAGAGCCGACAAGACGCGGCGTGAAGCATACAGAAGTTTGGCGTTGCGTTGCGCTTCAAGTGGTTTATGCGGCAGGAAGCTGCAGAGCAGTTCATGTTCAGGATGGGGACATCAGATCAATATCAGTGACGTAAAGAAACGATTCTTAGAACACAGACATTGCTTCGCAACCGAAGCTCAATTGCGAGGCCAAAACTAAGGCGGTATGATGCAGCCGCTTCAGTAAGAACCATACAAAGACCTCTGTCTACGGGAAGGCCGCTTCCGGTAGCACGCGGTCGCACATAAGATGCTACTGCAGCGCGGTGGAGCTCGTGCGCAAGCTCTCAACCAGTGTCCGATGCATCGTCTCGCCCCACCGGTCCATGTTGTCGCGCAGCTCCTCCCATGCGGACCGCGCGATCGGGAAGTTCGGATACCGCAGCTTCGAGTACACCCACCGCGTCATCACCACAACTACTTCCTGCGGTTGGCTTGACGGGTTGACTGGAAAGTGCTTGCCGAACGCTTCGACGGTCCGAGTGTACGACGTCAGCTCCAAAATGGCGCTCACATCTCGCCGGATGCGTTCGCGTGGGTGATACGAGTGGCGCTCGTCCTCGTCAACGAACTCGGCGACGATCAGACCGTGGCCTTGCTCATGGCCATAGCCGTCGTCGGGGTCGTAAAACTCTGAGAACAACACCGTGTTCGACTCCATCGGCAGTCCACTGTTGGTCATGGACACCAGACAGTTTTGCGTGATGCCCACGCCGCCGCGATCATCATCCTCGCGGATCGTGATGTGCCCCAGCTTCTCGGAGATGCAAATCTCGATATTGCAAAAGTACTCGACGAGCAGGTCGAACACCTGACGCACGCTGTGGACTCCCTCAAACTGGATCGTAGTGAACCGCGTCGAGCAAAAGTCACCGTTCGGCAGCTCGTACCGGTGGTCCTCGCACATTGGCTTGCACGGGTTGAGATTTGGTCGTCGCCGCACCAAAAACTGCTTGGCATCTTGCAACTTCATGCGTTTCAGCTCCATCAGATCGTGGCGGCGCTCAGTCTCGTCCCTTTTCAGGCGGATTGCGGTCTGAAGCGGGCTCCCCGCGCGGATATTCTGAGTGAAAGAGCAAGAAACGACAGCGTTAGACCCACGATTCAGCTCCTGAAGGCCGTTCCAACTGCGTGAGTGACCTTACACAGAGCGTGTACTCGGACATCATGGCCTGGATCTTGGCGAACTCGCGCTGCTGACTCTGCACGGCGTCGCGCAGCACGCGAGTAGCCATCAGCTTGTCGCGCTCGTTCTCCTCCGGCGACGTCGTCGCGTTGATGGCTCGCTTCTTGAGCTCCGTAATGTGCGCCTCGAGCTGGGAAATCTCCGTCAGCAGGTGCTCCTTCTCTTCCTGTTTTATGTCAGGGGATCAGCCAAATGCAGCGTTAATAATATGGAAGAGTTGCATCAAATGAACGTTCGGGCTCACCTTGCGGATGGTGTGCGTGGCTTTGCGGAAGCGGCGCTTGGTCTTACGCTGCGGCGCCCCCAACGCGTCTCGACTCTTGCTCTTGGGCGAGTTGCTCACACTACCAGGCGCACTCCCCGCTAAAGACGCAGAGCCCGACCGCTGCAGACTTGCAGGCGTCATGTAGACGTCTCGTGTCAGTTCTTGGTCGCTTGTGAGCCGCGCCTGCCACCGAGAATTGGAGCCAAAGTCCGCGTCGCCTTCTTCTTCCGTGCTGGAGGCTCTGGGCAGCACCGGATGCTTCTTGTTCTCCTGTTTGGCGCGCTTCCGTCCTTGCGGCTCACTTGTCTCCAAGTGACCAGCAGCCTCGCTCCTGGCGGCCAACGGCGACGCCGTCGGAGACGACTCGCCGGCGCTCGTCACCGTCCCAGAACCTGGCGAGCCATTAGCGGGCTTGAAGCCAAAGTGCGACGCGTCGGAGCTGCCCCCTCGCTCGTTGAGAACCGAAAAGGGGCTCGTAGCGACGAATGGCGGGGCGGAAGTGGCTACGATCGCCGCGATTGACGAGGCCGGCGGCTTCTTGTTGGGCGTGGCACTCGACGAGGCGGCCGGGGAGAGAGCAGAGGAGGAGGAGGCGGCGACGCCGCGGCGACAGCCGAGCAGCAGCGACGTGTAGAAGTGGTCGTCGCGGATGTTCTCGTACTCGGACCCGCCCATTGCCCCAATCAATCACAGCCTTGGTGTGTACTCGGGCCGGCGCTTTTGGTCAACAAGCAAAAAAACTTGATGGCCGGCGGTTTGGACCTTTGACGGTACAGTGTAGAACCCAAACACCCAATTCGACTGAACGCATTCCGCGTTATTTTAAAACGTTCAGAGCATCGAAGTTTGTATAGAGGTAAAACACAACCACCCAATTACCCAGGCGAAAATATGGGTGCGACTAACTAGGTGAGACGGGGGCACGAGCACTCTTACAGTGCGCGCCAAAAGTATCCGAATATAATTGTTAGTTTTATATTTTGGCGAAAATTACGGTTTTGGGCGAAAGAATGGATTCCCCGAATTCAGCAAAGTAAGAGCAGTCGTTCCATACAATTTTTGCTGAAATTGAGTTAGTGGGTAAAAAGTTACGGTCGAAATACTGAGACTTAGGATTTGGGGACGCGCCATAAGTAGCCGAATGGACGTGGTATTTAGAAATGCACGCCGTGTCTCGAACTTTCGAGAACTGCTCGTAAAAGAACAGCATTTGATGAGCTCAGAGCCACACTCATTTTTGCGGGGCGACCAAAACTGATGGGGAAAGGCGGCCGCTTGTCCGGCCTTGATCAAGGCATTATACTTGCGAAGCGCGAGGACAGAAAATCGATAGAGGCCACCGCCAAAGAGCTCCAACGCTCACCGAGCACCATGCACTATGTCCTTAAGGACCCAGAAAGCTATGGTACGCGCAAGCGCACGGGTAGGCCGCGTAAAATGAC
>JAADXW010000153.1:0-34981 GCA_023337975.1 Phytopythium ostracodes
ACTTGTTGACCATTGCCGTTGCATAGTCAAATCTGGCTTGAATCGCGTGATCTGCGTTACGGTCGCGAGGAAACCGGCGGAAGTTGACAAGGCGAAAGCCTGCAACACTCTTCAGGTGACGCGAAATCGTGCGAGGGCAAACGGAGACTCCAAATGCAAGCTGAAGAAATGCTTCTGTGCGGTGAAGGCATGCTGTATTGTAGATAAACTGGAGCCTCGCGGCGGCCGAGGGCATCTCGTGGGTCAGCCGCGGCTTCCGTCCACGCTTTTCCGACGCCGATGGAGGATTCTTGAGGTGACGCAGCACTGTGCTCGGTGCAACACCGATCCTAGCGGCGATAGCTGCGTTGGTCTCGGTGCCGGCAAGCTGAAGGATGACCTGGTGGTCAACCGCGGACAGCCGCGGCTTCTTCGTGCCTAACCCCGCAAACTTGCGCAGCTGGGCCACCTCGCTGTCCGTTAACTCCACCTCGTCGCCCGCCTCAACAGCGACACGAAGCTGGTTGAGGCGACGGACTTGAGCTTCCTTCTGTGCTGCAGCCTCCTCGTAGTGGCGAAGGGTCTTCTCGGCGGCAAGCTGCGCATGCCGGCAGGCCATGGTGAGCTGCTCGATCTGTCGCTTGGCCCGCTGTCGTGCGTGAGCACGCGCGACTTGAGCTTGCTTCTCAAGCCGCTTCTGATTCAGCTACCGCCCGACGATGACTTGTCGCGACTGGATGTTGACGTCGGCGAGTGCTGGACCCAGCGATACTTGCGGACCCAGCCGCGGTAGTATTGATGGCAGTTCACGAGGGCGGCCGCGCGGCATGTCGTTTAGGGCAGATGCGAAAATGGCGCGAAATTGCCAATTGGAAAGTGTCATAAAAGCGCTGCATCTGCTGCATGTTTTCGACACATTGCAAATATTTTGTCACAAGTGGATGTGACACATTTTGTCACGAAATTGCATTTGTTTTGTCCCGAAGTTGCAGATTCATTGTTGGTCGACGGTACTTTCAAATTCCCTCCCTTCCACGGCGACGGCAGGAACGAGGAGGCATGAGCGCTTCCGGCGGCGGCGCGTGGAGCCTGCGCCTTCGCGGGCCGCGCGGGCAGACTGCGGCGCTGCAGGTCGACGCCGACGCGTCCGTCCAGCGCTTCTGCGGTGTGTCACCTGCCTCTAAACTTGCTTCATTGCAGTCCTCTAGACCGGGTTCTCATCCATCTCATGACTGCTTCACGGGTTGCAGAGCTGGCGGCCGAGCAGTTGGGTCTCGGGTCCGCCACGGGCCTCACATGTGAGTGAACTGCATGCTACGATGGTAAGCGAGTGCTCACCATGAACACGCGTGCTGTAGTTCGCTGCGGCTTCCCGCCTCGCGCGTTGACGGCGGCGCCGACCGCGCTCGTCAAGGACTTCTTCGCTCGGAATGACACGGTCGTCGTCGACCGCGCGTCCTCCACCGGCAAGGTGACGGCCGCAAAGCCCAAGACGACCAAGAGCGCGAGCAATGCACGAGGCAGGGCGGCAGTCACCGCTGCAGCCAAGAAAAAGCCAGCGGAGAAGGCGCGCGGCGTGCACTCGCTGCATGCGGCGCCCGCTCGGAAATCGGCGCCGGCGAAGCGGAAGATCACGGGCCAGGGCTTCCAGCTCGGCAGCTCGCTGGATGTCAATGCAACCGATGCAAACGCGCCTGACAGTGAACAGGAAGAAGAGGATGAGGACGCGGGGCCGGCTCGGCCGCGGTACAGGCGGACGCGCGCGATCCACTTGTCGTCGAAAGAGGACGTCGAGCTGGCACTCGCGGACGCAGTAAGTGGGCGATCGAACGACCGCGCGGCCAAGTTCTTCCGCGCCGTCACTCGGAACGCTGTCGACCACCAGTATCAAGTGAACATTGCGACTGCGCGACTGAACGCGGCGCGCGGCAACCAGTTCGAGATCCAGGAGGTGCGGACGGCGCGGCGTGCGGTTGACATTGCTCGAGGCGGTCGTAATGCAGAGCCGATGGAAGCGGCCGAGATGAAGGTGCGGTTCAAGGAGGGCCCGCGCAAGTGGCGCGAGGAGACGGTGACGCTCCTGCAGGCCGTCGAACTGCAAGCCATTGTCAAGTACGTGCTGCTCTCGGGCGGTGAGACGGGCCGGGAAATGCTCAAGCCGTTCAACATGGCGCAGGCGTCGCCCAGGTAAGCCTATTGGCCTCGGGTCGGGTTCATTGGCTGTGTTACTGAGCGAGTGGCCGTCTTCTTGGTGCGTCGCAGAGTGTTTTGGAGCATTGCGCGGCTGTATGGCGGCGACATTGAGGCGGGGCTGGTGGAGCTCGTGCCCGACCAGGACTGGTCCTATCTCGACGTCCGCACTCGGTAATTGCAAGCGGTATGATGGACAATTGAGGGCTCATTTTGACTGACATGAGCACGATTTTGTTGTGTGAAACTGCAGCGCGCTGTCGACCAAAGCAATGGAAGCCAAGGTGAGCGTTTGGTGTCATGCTTTACTCGCTTATCTTCGCTAACGTACGCGCTGATCGTATGAACCAGGCCAACGAAGAGCACTATAAGCTGTGGAAGAAGCGGAACGCACGTGCTGAGTCCCCGCCGCCATCTCCGCCCGCGCAGAAGAAACCTCGTAGTAGCAGCTCGGACGCAGTTAAGCGCGAAGTGGTTGAGATCGAGTCTGATAATGATCAAGGCGATAACACGAGTGGCAGCACCGGAGCTGCCTCAACCTCGCGACAGCGTCAAAGCACGAGCAACAGGCCTGAGTCGAAGCGGACGCCAGCGCTGTCGGCCAAGCAGGCGACGACGAGCGCGCTGCGAAGTGCAGCTGCACAGGTGGCGCTGTCAAGACTCAGCCAGAGCGCGCGCACGTCTCAGGTGGTCGAGGCGTTTGCTCGCAGCTCTGGGTCATCGCAAAAGCAGGCGAAAGATGACGAAAAGACGGAGACGGAGGACGAGGAAGACGTGGAGGAGACCACGACCGTGTACTGCGACGCGTGCGACAAGGCGCGCATGTTGTCGCTGGACGAGGCTGCGCGCGTCGGTCTGAGCGACGGTGATGCGGAGTGGACCTGCAACAAGGTGAGCGTCATTATCTTGACAGTGCCGATCCCGGTTGTGTGTACTCATTGGCGATGCTGATGAACAGTTGACGCTCATCGGGCGGACGACCAGCTGCGACGCGCTGGACGACGAAGTGCTGCAGATTACGGGCGCGGAGGTCGCCACGCTGCTAGCGTCCGCCGCCGGCATTCACACGCGGAAAGAGCTGGCCGACGCGCGGGTGCGCTCGACCATGCGTGAGCTCATGAACCCGTCGGACGCGTCCGCCCCCATGGTCGAAGCTGCGCTGAGCAAGATGATCGACGAGGCGCGACTGGACGAAGTGAACGACCTCATGCTTGAGCTGGCGGGCGGCGACGCCGAGATCGTCGGCGTGCTTGAGCTGCAGAAGCTCGGTACGCCCGCGGACTTGCTCACGACGCCGACGGACCTCGTGCTGCAGTCGCTGGTGCCGTCGAAGCCCGACGTGACGATGCAGATGGTCGTCGAGTGGCAGCAGCAAGCGGACGAGGCCGTCGCCAAGCGCCCGTGGCTGCGTGAATGGCGAACACTGTGAGTCAACACGAAGGCGAGGCGAGTATGGGGTGGGGTATTCAAATCTACTGGTCGTTCTTCTCTCATTGCTTAGCGCTTGCACTCTTTCCTGTCTCAGCTGGTCAAAGCAAGCAACGCATTAGGGAACGACGCCTTCTGTTCGTCACACTCGCGGCGCACCTAGTGATCGCTGCTGTTCGCGAAGTCCACGCCATCTTCTTCCATCGCTCCAAGCCGCCGCGTCTTCCCGTCAGACGCGAGCGCCGCCAGACATGGCGTTCTTAATCAATCTTGATGGAGCTGTAGATCTTGCGCGTGAACCAGAGGCAGGCAAAGTAGCCAATGGTGCCCGTGAGGAAGAAGAACGTGACCGAGATCATGGCCATGTACCCGAAGTACAGGATGCCCGACACGAACGCCGTGATGTTGAGCTTGGTGAAGAAGTACAGGAACGAGTACAGGAACAGGTAGACGGCCGCCGAGCCCGACGTGAGGAACGAGCGCCACCACCAGCGGTAGTCCTCGGCGCAGAGCTGGAAGTAGCACATGACCACCGTTACCTCAGCGCACGTGGCCACCAGGATGAGCAGCACGATGAACAGGAAGCCGAACACGTAGTAGATCTGGTGCAGCCACAGCGCCGACATGATGAAGAAGAGCTCGATGAAAACGGCACCGAACGGCAGAATGCCACCCACAAGGATGCTGAACGGCGATGACAGGTACCAAACCTGCTCGGGGATCTGGCGCGCGATCTGGTTCGTGCGCACGGGGTGCTCAATCGCGGGCGCCTTGAAGCCAAAGTAGCTCCCGAGGAACACGAGCGGCACCGACACGCCGAACCAGAGCACAAGCAGCGCGAAGAGCGTGCCGAACGGCACAGCCTGCGACGACGCTTTGCCCCAGAGGAACAGATTCAGCACGAAGAACGTGCTGAAGAGCGTGCCCGGGTACAGCACGGCCGTGTAGATCGTGTTCTTCTTCCAGTCCTTGCCCGAGAACATCTTGTACGTGCGGGCCGAGTAGTAGCCGGCAAAGCTGCCCATGAACACGAAGAGCAGCAGCAGCGTCGTGAGCAGCGAGCCGCGGTTCGCGGGCGAGAGCAGGCCAAGCAGCGCGATGATCATCGTGGTAGCGCTCATCGAGCAGACCTGGACGCCCGTGCCGACCATGACCGAGAACAGCATGGGCGAGAGCTGCGGCGGGCGGAACACGTCACCGTGCACGAGCTTCCAGCCCGACTCCTCCTGTGCCTCCTCGGTCGTCTGCACCTCGTTGTAGCGGGTAATGTCGCGGTGGAGCGTGCGCAGCATGATCATGGCGATCATGCCCGTGAGGAAGAGCACAATCATGAGCGAGTTGATGATCGAGAACCAGTGGATCTGGTCGTTCGAGCTCTTGCTGCTAATGATGCGGTCCCAGCGCTCCTCCCACGGGATGTCCGACTTGACAAACTGCACGTCGTACGTGTACAGCACCGTCGTCTGTCCCTCGGGGTCAAGGTACTGGTAGTTGTTCTGCGCGACCTCTTCGATGTTGACAAACTTGCCGCACGTGTCCGAGTCGAGTTCCTGGCCCGCAACCGGCTCGTTCTCGTACGCGTGCTGAATCGACGTGGGCACGACCTCGAAGCCGACGACGCGCCACTTGGTGAGTCCGTCCTCGGCCGCGTACGGGTCGGCGTTGACCGAGATGATGATGCGCACATGGTTGTAGAGCAGGTACTTGCCGTTCTCGTCGACCTCACCGACGGGGAAGCCGCGCTTGAACGAGCCGCCGCTGTTGGGTGCCGATTCCGTCGGGTCGCGGTAGAGCACGGGGAGGTTGTCGACGATCCACTGCACGTAGTACTCGTTCTGGATCATCTCAATGAACAGCTGGCTCTCGTCGGCCGAGTAGACCATGGGCTTGCACAGCACCTGGCAGCGCGCGTCCTTCTGCATGTGCATGACGTAGAGCGAGTCCATGATGGCGTCGCCGGCCATGATCTCGCCCAGGTTCTCCTGCTGCTCGTTCGTCGACGTCGGCTTGCAGAACGGCAGGTAGTAGTACTCGTACGGCACCAGCGTCTTGGTCGATGTGATCTTGTTCACGTTCAGCAGCACCGTCTCGCCCGCCGCCCACGATTCGGGCGCCACGCCGGGCACGTAGAACGCCGCGTGCGCGCCAGGAAGCGGCGCCGTCACTGCCGCCAGTGCCAGCGCCGCGGCTGTCGCCACCGTCTTGCCCCACCACATCGCTCTTCTCGAGAAAGGACGACTAGTACGGGATAAGGAGACGATCCGGGTGGGGTTTCCCCTCTTGCTCACCGCCGATCTCTCGGTATCAAGAGAGATATGGGAGCACCTGCGGCTTCTTCTTCTTCGTCCTAGGAGCGAGCCGACGCACGGGGAGTCGGGCGCGATCACCAGGAAACGGAGGGGGAAAGGAGCGAGTCGAGCGGTTTTCCGGGTGCTTTACTGTCGCGCGCCGATGAGGGAAAGTAAGGAGGGAGGGGGAGGGTGTGGAGGGAAGCCACGAAGCATCCTGCAGAAATCAATACCCTGAGTAAATAGATATTGGAGACTGGATAGCGTGAGAGTGGGAGAACTTGGCGCCACGTACCCGTTCTCAACATTTGGAACCCGAGAGTGTAACCTACTGATTTAGAAAGCTGACGGTACTGCGTGCTGAACTTTCGCGTGCATCGTTCCAACGACCTTCGCGCAACCTTTGCGGGGTCTAATTTTAGGATCAGGTGGATCTTATTTTGGGCCGTGGCTTTTTTTGAGGCAACGGCGTGGAAGTTGGCGGTTATTTTGGAATTTGTATCGGAGGCGACGGGTACGCGCGACCTGCAAGGCTCAAGAAAGGACGAGAGGAAGAGCAGAGAGGGCGGCGACAAGACCGTCGGGCAGCAAGGGAGCGCAGGCTCGCGCTTTATATATATATATATATATATATCTTATCTAGATCCTAGCGGCTGCCCCCTCGCCCGCGGGCCACGCTCGAAGGACGCGGCAGCGACAAGTAGCAGGCGAAAAAGTGCGACGCGCAGAGGGAAGGCCACACACAACCACGCGCACACTAGAACCTCTCAGTGATCCGCAAAGATGACCGCGCTGACGGTGTCAACGGCGCTGCACGACCTGTACAGCCCGCAGAGCACGCCCCGCGTGCGGCGGCGCGCGGACTCGCTGCTCCAGCAGTTCCAACGGTCGCCCGAGGCGGCGCCCGCGGCGCTGCGCGTGTTGCAGTCGCCGCGCGTTATGACGAGCGATGCGCACCAGGATGGGCTCGCGCGGGCGGAGCGCGTGTTTGCGGCGTCGACCATCTACCTCACGGCGGCGTCCTACGTGCGACGCTACAAGCTGGAAAACCCGGCGAGCTGGACGGAAGAGGAGCGAGCCGAGCACGTGCGCGTGGCCAAGGAGTTCGGGCTACTGTGCCATGAGCTGTGGAACATTCTCACGGGCCCACAGGCGGCCACGGAGGACTTTAACGTGCAGACGCACCTGGCACTCACGATCGCGGTCGTGCTGCTGCGCTTCCACGAACACCAGCCGCAGGTAGGAGAACAGAGCGACCCTTCCATCATTGGCGCAGTCGAGTGGCTCGTGCACAACCAGTCCATTCCGGTGCAAGACTCGGCGTCGTCACACCGCACCAACTTTGCCGTGCTACTCACGCTGAAGGTCCTTCCGGAGGAGGTGCACAACAAGCGCGTCAAGTTCTCCAAGGTCAAGCGCGCGCAGTGCGAGACCATGGTGCAGCGCTCGGCGGCGTACGTGATCCAGAACGTCCTGCCGTCTATCGCTGCCACGATCGATGCGAGAGAGGACCAGGTGCGCCTCCGAGGCCTGTTGCTGCAGGCGTTCAGCAGCTGGGTCGAGTACGGCACCGTCGCGCCAAGCCTCGTCATGGAGTCCGGGCTGCTTGACCGCGCGTTCCGTGAGACGCTGTCTCCCGTTTGCTCAGAAGACGCGCTGCTCGTGATCCGCGAAGTCGTCGGTGCCTGTCAGAACGATGCACATGTGCCGCTCATGGAACTCGTCATGAAGAACTTCGTAGTGCTCGGCAAGCAAATTGCTGAGCGTATGACTGCTGTCACGAACGCGGCACCAAGTGAGGCAGGAATGGTGGCCCCAGTGGCAAAAATCGCCTCGGATCCTGTGCTGGCCGCGTGTTTGCCTGGATGTGCACTAGCGATCGCTGAGTGCGGCCAGTCCTTCATCACGTACTTCGTGGACTACACGCTGGACTTGCGCCCCGGATCGCTCGTGTACGAGTTCCTGGACACGGTGCTATTCTTCACGTCTCTGGACGATCTGAACGTCTCGAACGAGACCATGGAGTTTTGGATCGACTTCCGCACCTACGTCTCGGGCAAGAACGAGCAGCGCATGATTGCGTTCGACGAGTTCATCTCACGTCTGCTGCGCATTCTCGTTGAACGCACCGAGTTCCCCGCGGACTTTGAGAACTTCCCTGAAACAGCGAAGGAGCAATTCGCCGCATACCGCAGTGATGTACGTGGCGTGTTCCGCGCGCTTGCCACCGTGACGGCCGCAAGCGAGGACAAGTTCATCGTGGACGTAATCCACCTGATCTTCCGGCAGTACGAGATGACCAAGGCCGGGCCGGTGCCGCCTGATGTACGTTTTGGTGACTCTCATGACGTTTCTTGTTGCCCATGCCGACCGCTCTAACTGGTGCGTTGATGCTGCTGATCATCACAGTGGTGGCGCAGGACGGAGGTGTACGTGCACGCGCTAAGCGCGCTGTCCAAGTCGATCCGTGAGGCCGACATGTCGCTGGTTCCGCAGCTCTTTGACTATTTATCGCAAAAGGAACCATCGCACCGCGCGCTCTTGCGTACCACGACCGTGCTGCTGGGCGTCACGGGTCACTGGTTCGCGCGCCACCCGGAGTTCCTTGGGGTGTTCGCGTTCCGCATCTTGTCGAACAGCTTCGAGGTCTCCGAAGCGGACAAGACGTTCCCGTTTCGCACGCGTGGCCAGGAAGACCACATCGGTGCCGTTGCGCTTCGCAAGCTCACAAGCCGCTGCGGCGAGCACTTCTTCAATCAGCAATGGATGGAATCCATCCTGCATTTGTATCGCTCAAACCGCGTGACAGCAGGCACGTCAGCCGTCATCCTGGGCGTAGAGAGTCTGCGCCTCATCGTCGACTCGGTCGCGCAAGTGCTCGCGACTGTAAGCTACAAGGACGCTCTTCCAGTGGTACAGGAAATGACGGGCATCATGTTCGACGACCTGAAGACGCGGTTCCCGACGCTGAACGCCTCGGATGACCGGTTGGTGGAGTTCCTGTGCGAGCTTCTCGACCACGTTCGACTCTTGGCGACGAAGATCCCGCCGCGCATTGACCAGGAGATCCCTCACCCAGTGTTAGTCGACCTGCAAAGCCGTTGGGAGCTTATGGAGACTATCATGGGCGTCTACGGCGCTAGCGAAGAGTTTGTCGACAAGTTTTGCGCGCTGCTCGTCGGCATTTTTGACACGCTGCGGTCGCAGGCGCTCGAGCTCGCGTCGCAGATCATGCCGACGCTGCTCACCCAGTTCGCACAGAGCTCGGACGGCAACTTCCTTCGCGTGATCAAGAGTATCATCGCTTGCGCGGGCGACGACGATGCGACAGCAGACAGCTTGACGCGCGTCGTTGTTATCGTCACGGAGAACGCGTTGCAGAAGATCGCCGCGGACGGCAGCGTCGACGAGAATCCGGCTCTAGTCACAGCGTTGCTCGACCTCGTGGCGAGCTGCGGCACACATCATCCGTCCATTTTGGTGCATTCGAACCAACTCGAGCCCGTGCTGGCGCTCGTGTTGCACGCGCTCAAGTCGCAGAACCCGGAGGTTGGCGGCGTCACGCTCGACTTCTTGCTGGAGCTCGGCTCACTCTACGGCATCATCTTGCGCACGCCGACCGAGCTAGTGCACGGGCCCGAGTATGCCGGCAAGCTGATGCTGCACCAACTCGTCCAGACGCTATTCTTCGAAAAGGACGTGCAGTACCATTTGCTTGCGGCGCTGTTCAATGCCGCGGCCGGCGGCATGCCGCCCACGTTGCTGGAGAAAATCGCCGAGGTCGTGCGCTCATGCTGGGTCTACTTCGGTCGGCAGCGGAGCGAGGAGCTACTGCAACGCCTGCTCGCGGACGACGGATATCTCGGCCCACACGTCGCCGCGCGGTTCCGCGGAGAGTTTGCCGTGACGATTTCCAAGCCGGAATGCATCGAGAACTCGCGCAAGTTCAAGCGCGTGCTGGGCGCGTTCTGCGACCACTTCCGACGGAACCTGGCAGATGCCGCCATGACGATCGCGCCGGGGGACTGCAAGGTGTGATGGAGTCCGCCGCACGCACACGAATGCACACGAACGTACACATGCAACGAACGGGGTCACTGATCGAAATGGGCACAAAAATGAAAGAAATATGCAATGAGCGAACCGAATCCGAGCTCACGAAGCGTGACGGGGAGCAAACGGCGGCGAGCGAGTCACACAAGCAACGGAGAATGAACGAACCAAAGTGCATGCACTCAAACAACGAGCCACAATTGACCAACATAGGCAGATGATCATGACTTTCTCACATGATGATCGATCACCGAAACGGAGCAGGACCCCCTGACGGAACGAACACCTATCCGTCACGTGGACAAAATCAGTCGCCACGTACGCGAGCTAAGCAGAGCACAGAGTCACCAATGACGCGTGCTCTTCTCGTGACACTCACTGAGACAAAATGAAAGGGTTGCCGACGTCCTTCCATGACGTGATGTCGTTTTGCGTCGTAACCTGGACGAGATGGCCGCTCGGCGGGCGGCTGTCGCGCTTCTCAGCCCATTCGAGCAACTTCGAGGCGATATCATCCACCTGTAACCACAGTGTATCCAAACGCCGTCAGTTAGCATACGATACCCGTCCGTCGAGACAAAGCTGCGACAGACCCACCTTGGTCCACGATGAAAAGTCAGCGTCCGCCATGAACTTGCGGTTCATGGGGGTGTCAATAGTAGCTGGAAGCACCGCCAGCGCCGCTGCGTCGCGCGGAAGCTCAGAGCTATGCCAGCATGCAATAACAACGATAGGCATTGTGAGAGCGTTAAGAGGCGGTGCATGATAAGTATGTGAATCACGAGGGCGTAGCAGTAGTCCATTGCGAACGTACGCTGTGCTGGCGACCAAATGGTGCGTCGCGGCCTTGCTCATTCCGTACGCCACCATCCCCGGTGTCGCTGAACGTTGGATATGAATCGGTCGGCAGGTAAGTCCGAATGGTTGCCGGTCGTTCATAGTATTCAGACTGGCGCCAGTGTACCATTCTGCGCGGCCGCAGCTCCTGTCAACACCAACAGACCGCCGGGCGCCAGCAGTCGACTCGCCAAGTGCGCCGCTGCATGAAAGCAAGAAGCGGTACGCGTTAGTTCTACGACTTGGCAGCATCCAAACCATCCATTCACCATTCCGCCTACCCAGAACGGCTGACTCAGTGTTCATGGCGTGCATCTGCGCCACGGCGGCAAGCGTTTCCGCGTCGCGGATGCTGCCGCCCGCCCAGCCGCCGGCAGCGCACACGATCGCGTCAATGTCGCCAAAGCTGCTGCTCGCGTGGTTGAGCACTTGCTCGGCCTGCGTCAGTACGCTCGCGTCACTGGACAGCAGGAAATTCCCCACTCCTTCGTCTTCATTAGGTCTGCAACACCGACCGCAAGCACACGACGTTATCCGCCACTCGTTGACGCCCAGACCGCGCAAGACACACGTACGAGAAGCCGACGGACAGCGTCGCCCACGACGCGCGCGCAAAGCGCGAGACGACGCCGCGACCGAGCGCGCCGGCGCCGCCAACGACGAGCAACTTCTTAGCCATCGCTTCCTTCTCCTGCTGCTCTGGTGTCCTGGCGTCCTCGGCCTTTCTTCTTATCTTGTGTGAGACTTTTCCCTTCCCAGTGTGCCTTGAACTTTTCGAGCTAATGATAATCACTCTGGTGGTATACTCTCCGCCAGTGATTTGCTGTTAAATGCGATGCGACTTTGGACGACGAGTTGCAGTGGCGTCTCATCGTGTTGATTACCATGCCACAGTGCTGTAACTGTAACGACACGGAACGCCACCATGAAGTCCATGACACGAGCAACAAATGAAGCTCGGCGTGTATATATGCGTTTAGCTGGAAGGAAGGTGCGGCGTCTCCACGCTTCTCAGACCTGCGGCCCGATGGGGCGCAGCTGCAGCCCGATCTCGTGGCGCTCGCGCTCCTTCTCCTTGAGCTCGTCTGCGTCATCGACATGGGTACACATGCATCAGTACAGTAAAACCAAGGCGCACGCACTGCCTTAGAGCAAACGAGCTGCACCGCAACGTACACCGCTTGGCCTTGACGATTGTGTCTCGCCGCTCAAGGAAGAACACGCCCGCGCGCTTCACGTACGTGGACTGGTGAAGGCGATCACAACGAAGTCAGCATCAATGCTTATACCCACTCCCACTCGTCTGTGCCGAGTATCTATGTAAACTTCAGATTCTGAATAGGGCAAGCCGCCGGGGTACCTTCTTGGGGCGCACCGTGTTGAGCTCGCTCATGGCGACCTGCAGCTCGCGGATCTGCGCGCATCGCATCCGCAACCGCGTGAGTTCCATGTCGTCGTCATGCAAACAGATCAGCTGGCACGCTACCTCGCCGTCAAGCTTGCTGGCGCGTCGCTGCGCCTTCCACCGGTCGTCCGCTTTCACCTCCTCAATCTTGGCCATCGTGTTCCCGACTGTGCCCATCCGACCAAGCCTGGAAACACGCTGTGTACACAACGCTAAACTAGGCTTGTAAGTTTAAAACAGGATCCAGTCGTCTTAAAAAGTGTGTCAGCTCATGGAATTGGAGCAAATCACCGCCGAAATCAGGGCTTTCCGCGAAAAAAGAGGCGTCAAAGACGACAAGCGGCACCGTCAGCACCCGGAGAAAGGCAGCCAAGTCGAGCGCTGATGGACCACATGAATGAGGAGGAGGCCGAGTTCGGCATGGACAAGACGTCGTTGCGCGAGACGGACCCGATGGAGCAGGAGGCGCGCGGCGCCGTCCAGGACCACCCGGACTTCCGCTTCCTGGACGCGAGCGAGGTGCGCGCAGCGGCCTTGAGCGGCGACCCACTCGCGGTGCCCACGTGGATGACCATCATGCCGGTGGAGAAGGACCCAAGCAAGTGGGTGATCCTGGAGGTGCAGGTGCGGCCCGACCGCGCGTGGGAGATCATCAAGGAGCTCATTGGCACCGTCTGCATGAGCAAGGGCCTACTGCTGGCCGAGGAGAACGCCAACAGCGTGCTGTTTCGCAAGAAGGTGGCGCAGGAGTCGCTCGCGCGCGGCATGGCCAACACGGCCACGTTCCAGAACGTGTTCGTGCGCATCGGCGTGTCGCCGTCCAAGCTGCGCGTGGTCCACATCTGCACGCTCGTGTCGGGCGAGAACAAGCTGCTCGGCGGGCTCGTGTCGACGAACCGCACCGTCCCCTGGGCGCAGCAGCAGTACTACCGGACGCTCAACTACGCGTTGGATCAGCTGCTTGGCGCGCTGCAAGCGACCATCATCGCGCAGTGCCTGACGCTCAGCCACCTGTACATGTCGACGCCCGAGAACTCGATGGACGCAGGTTGGTTGGTTGGTCCGCTACTGATTACTGTTGCTGCGAACGTAACCTGGCCGTCTTGTCCGTGAATGATAGTCGAGAACGCGGAGCTGGACCCCGGATACGTGCATGACGTCAAGCGCATGTTCGCCAGGTCAGTGCGCGTGTTGCATAGGTGGCTGGGTCGGTCACCTGTGAGCGTTGACTAACCGCGGTGGCGTGATGTGTTCGACCCACCAGCGAAATGAAGATGAACATGCGGGATCTGTGCATTCCGCTGGAAGAGTACGCGTACCAGCAAGAGTTTGCGTGCGCTTTGCTGATTGGATTGCTTGATCCGCTGCTCAAGAAACACAATATCAACCTGTCAGAAACTGCTTCCGCGTCGAAGAACGCGAAAAGAGGTGGTGACGAGAAGATTGCGGCGACGGGTACTGCCGAAAGTGTGCTTGAAGAGCTCACTATTGCCGACGACAGCAAGCCTAGTGAGGTCGCAACGGAACAGAGCGCAGAGGATGGTAAAGGTAAGGGAGAATCCTCGACGATCGCCGATTCCGAGGCGACGCAAGCTGCCAAGGCTGTCACCTCCACCACGGATGGATCGAGCGAGCAGCTGTATGGAGAAGTCATCACCACCATGGTGCAGGCGCTGTGGAGGCAGTACAAGGCGGACTCGGACGGAAAAGTCAAGGCGAAGATCGACGAGAAGCAGCGCCAGGTCACGGCGCGCGTGGAGGCTGTGCAGAAGCTGCGAACCCGCGCCATCGAAGCCATTATCTACGCGTACGTACCCACCGCTATAATGTCGTTGTCAACGCGTGTGTGCTATTGCTAACAGATATGACGTCGCTGGGTTTGTGAATAGCGAGGACGCTGATGTGTCGACACTGAAGGCTAGCACTCCGGGCGATCGGTATGGTGCATTGATTGTTCGAATCTCGTCATCACTTGCGCTGACGCTTACATCGGGTTTGCTTGCCGTCTGCTTTGCCTGCTTTCATCTTCCAGCAACGATGTGCTGCTGTACGACGTGTCATGCGTCATTAACAACATGCCTGTGAAGCTTCACGTCACGTTTGGGTGCGTAGCCATCTTTCCAGAACTGCACCAGCAGCTTACCAACACCTTGGTCGCACAACATAACGTCGTGATTGTTGTTATATCAACCAGATCGCTCATCTACCGCACGATGGTCCCGTTCTTCGCCACCACGACCGAGATCCCATTCAGTGAGGTCACGGGCGTCGCGCACACGACATCTCTCGGCATCCAGGTGCTTGCAGTCGAGCTCGATCCAGCTAAGCACTCCAAGGGCCTCACGATCGCCATGGGGCTTGAAGTCGACCTGCTCTACCAGCTCCTGTCAGAGGTACGGCATGGTATTGAGTGCTTGACATGGTCGTGCTCTTAACAATTGCACTCCACTTGTATCAATGCCACAGATCCTCTCCATGCACCAGAAACAGGCCAAGAACGTGGTGCTGCCATCGCTGCAGCAGCTTGAGACGGAGAAGGACCAGGCGGCCATGAAGAGCATCCTGGGAGACGAAGAGGAAGAGAAAGACGAGGAGACAGCGGCGCCCCCAGCGCCAGCAGCAGACACACCGCCAGCGGATGGCGCGATGCCCGCGGAGTGAGTGATTTGATGGTGTTGATGCAAAGGCGACAAGGACACGGAGCGCGCGTTGCATGCATTCACCCACCGGTCTTGTCGGTCGATGCAACTGCAGCCGAGACCCTTGATGCATCCGATAGGAACGAGAGACGAGCCCTCGTGTAGTCCCCTGCGTGTGTTGAGCGTGTCGCGTTTCCCTGCCCAGTTCCATCGTCAAGTTCAACCAGAGCGTGCGTCTTTCGCGTCCGTGTGGATTCTTGCCGATAAGTTACTCAAGGTACTGCAGTCGTCTCTAGTGACTCAGGAACGCAATGCCACGCGTCCTCCCTTCGTCTACGGGCTGCGTCGTTTGCTGATGGCTAGGGAGACGGCAGCCCGTGCTCGCTGTCCCACGAAAGCGGCGGCGCCGACGGCAGGTACTCGTACGCGGGCGGCGACAGCTCGAGCGCTGGCGGCTGTTCATACTCTGGCGGGCCCAGCAGCGGCTCCTCCATGTCCTTGACAAAGATGCTGCGCTCTCTGGCGGCCGGCGTGCGCTTGGTCGGGCGTCGGCTGCACCTCATGTGGCGCGAACAGACGCAATACAGGTAGGACGCACACAGGAACACGAGCAGGCTCGCCACGAGCGCCACGTCGGCCGCCGGCACCCGCGGCGCGCCCCTCAGCGCCTGCGCGCGCGCCTCCAGCGCTCCTAGGCCGTCCGAGGCCGACCACAACGCCGTCATCGCCGTCGGGCTGCTTGGAATACACACGTGCGTCTCTCGTTGCTTGGGCTTCTTTCCCGCTCTTCTTCCCCCTTCAACACGCATCTTTGGCGCATTCAGTTCCTCCCGTACCCGATACAAACCTGCAGTATATTATAACGAATTTGAGAGACATTTTATATGCTACAAGTATAAGGTTTTTATCCATTTATCATCAATAGGTTTGTGACAAGCTGAAACTATGCATTATAACAGATATTGGGATAAGCGGGCTTGAACTCCAGTGAGAAGTGCGGCGAGACGCGGCGCGCATCAATCCAGCCAGCGGCCGCAGGGGCTCGCGCGCTCGATTGCCTTCCGTTCCTTCACTTCCCTTGGCGCGCTCACTTCTCTATTGATCAGCTAACGGGCGAACGGACCGAGCGAGCATGGCGAACCCGCGCGAGCTGTTTGCGGGCGTGGATATTGGCGCGACGAGCGTCAAGGCGGGCATCGTGACGGCCGAAGGCCGCATCGTGGCGCGCGAGCAGCAGGCGCTCAACCCCAAGAAGCACGAGCCCGCCGACGTGGTGGCGCTGACGGCCGGCCTGGTCGAGCGCGCGCTCAAGACGGTGCGTCACCCGCCCGTCCTGCTCTCTTCTATGCGATCTATGATGCTGACATGCGCGTTGTTGTCGACGACGATGATACAGTTGGGGCTGCGCGTGAGTGACCTCAAGGGCGTCGGCGTCGGCTGCCCGGGCGTGCTGCTGCCCAACGGCGTCGTGCACGCGGCCGCCAACTTCCCCACGTGGAGCGCGGTGCCCCTGCAGCAGCTCCTGACTGACCGGCTCGGCGTCCCCGTCCGACTGTGCAACGATGCGGACGCGGCCATCCTGGCGGAGCAGTGGGTCGGCACGGCCAGCGGCGTCAGGAACTTCCTCATGCTGAGTACGTCTGTCGATCGGAGGAGGGTCACGCAGCAGTATCGACTAACATGCCATCGGACGTTGGTCAGCGCTTGGCACGGGCGTCGGATTCGGCATCATTGACGACGGGAAGCTCGTTCGAGGCGGCTCCAACGCAATTGAGGGCGGCCACATGGTGAGGAACCTTTGCTTGTGGCTTGGCGAGTGATGCAGTATGCGGCCAAATTAGCTGATCGTGTGGTCTGATGCGGCAAAGATCGTCGAGCGCAACGGGCGCCTGTGCGGATGCACACAGCGCGGCTGCTTGGAGGCGTACTCGTCGGCCAGCGCACTCGTGCAGGAAGTGCAGGAACACTTGAACGCCGGTACGGTGCATAGTCGACCCCGCAATGTGTTGGTTAGTTGGCTGGACAACGCACTCATGTTTGCTCTTCTTGATTGCTCTCAAGGCGCCGACACGACCCTGGCGTCGCATCCTCTCACGGACATCAACGTCAAGCTCATCTTTGAGCACGCGGCCAAGGGCGACCCCATGTGCGTCCGCCTCATCGCCGAGGTAGGCCTATCATGAATGAACCATATCTTCCTAGGTCGTAGTGCTCGCGGCGTGATCTGAACTCTCAATTCTACTTGTGGTGATGATCTTGCAGGCTGCCGACTACCTGGGCTTTGCCTGCGTGAGCTTTTGCCGCATCTTGGACCCCGAGGTGCGTTCAATTGCTGAGATAAGCACCCGAGTCTCATGACGGCAGCTAGCCTCTTTGACTGACTGTGCTGGTTGCTCTCGCGCCATACTCCTGAAAAGATGATTGTGCTGTCGGGAGGCATCGCCGAGGCTGGCGAGACGTACATCCAGCAAGTGCGTGCCGCGTACCTCAAGTACTCATGGACCAAGTTCCCCAATCCGGTACGCTCCGTTTGGTTGGAAGGTCTCAGACGTCCAATATACTGTGGAGCTAACATTCGAGCCCATGCTTTCGATCAGGTGCGCATTGAGAAGGCGAGCGCCGGGTACGACTCGGGTATCCTTGGCGCGGCCGCCGTCTGTCGGGAAGTGTGAAAGAGTAGCAAGTAGTGAGCGTGGGGTAAGAGATCGCGGTTTGTAGTGACCGCGTTCATGTTGATGAGACGTTGTAATGGCCTGTCGTGCATAAGCATACTTGGAGGTGTCGTTTCCTGGTTTCCCTCACATTTCGATTGGGTTATCTGTGCAAATGAGAAGAAGCTAAAGAGGTGACAATGCTTACTATTCGCCGCCCTTACCAGTATCGGCAATGCCATGCACTACCACCGCCCTGGGCAACGATCTCCGACGGGTTGTGGTGTCAATGCGCGCGCGCATTGCAAACGGACCGTCGTCCTAGTCGCTGTCGCTATCGCTGCTGCCGTTGCTGATCGCAGGGCTGTCTCCGCCGTCCCCACCGGCCGCTTCGCTCTGCTGAGGAGGCGGCGAGGGAGGCGGCGTGCCGCTCTCCTTAGTTTCCTCATCCGAGGGCGCCGACGCCTCCTCCAAGCGCGTCTGCTTGCCACTGCCGCCCTTGGCGCCTGTCCGCCGACGCTTGTGCTCCTTGACGAGGTCATCGTCATCCAGGCTCTCGTCGTACACGCCACCGTACGCATAGTTGATCACCGTCCGCCGCTCCGACTCGCCCTCCGAGTACTCGCGACGGCGCACGATCGCACCGCGACGGCGCTTCTCGTCGCCCTCAAGCTAATGGCACACAGCAACATTACACAGCGTCAGTGTTCCGCCCACGGTCCTATATGTGGAAAACCTCGCTACCTTGGTCTTTTTGAGTTGAATGCGATGCAGGATCTCGCTGTACGTGAACTGGTCCGACTCGGGGTCGAACATGAACACACAGTGCTGGGAGTCTTCCTTGGTCTGTTGCTGTTGATCAAGCACACCGCGGTAGTACACGCATTAGCCACCCAACACGTCACGCACAAGCTATTGGGGAGCAAAACGACTTACGCTGTCGAGAGTCTCAATGGACAGCTGGTACTCGCGGTAGTAGGAAAACTTCTCCGCGTCGCGCGAGCTCTTCTGCATCCACATGCATCACATCTCATAGCCATCAGAACCTGTCGCAGCAGAGTCCACAACGTTGTCCAAGAGCACCGCACCTCGTCTCCGGCGTTGGGAAGCAAGATGGATCCCTGGATGGTCTCGGTGGCCTTGGTTTTCTTCGCGACACCGCAGAGCAGCGCACGTTCTTCGCGCTCACGGATGCCCTTGGACTTGATGTCGCTGGACGGCAGGATGTCGTATGACTGCGCACAGAGAAACACAGAGCGTCGTGTGAATTTGGGGACGAAATGGAGAAGTGGGCTACACAGAACCAGAAGAGCAGCCACGTACTAGAATCGCGTACTTGTTCGCGGACAGCTCCTGGTCGGGGAACACGTCCCACACCTTGGCGGCCTTGAGCTTCTTGTTGAATGGGTGCACAAGCGTCTTGGGGTCGTTGATGTCGCGGAACGACGCCTCGGCGCGATCCTCGAGCGTGACCTGCACGATCTCGGCCAGAGCGGTCTCGGTGCCTTCGCGCAGCGCGCTCTGAATCTCCACCTCGCTCTTGAACTGCAGGTCGAGGTAACTGGTTAGTTCCTCCCAAAGCGTTTAATCATCTGGAGATCAGGTGCGCACCTTATGGACCGCGTCGTACAGGTCCGTGCCCATGTACTCGGTCCTGCGCAGCCACGAGACGGCCGGCCGAGCCTTGGAGCGCCCACCCTTGGCCGCCTCCTCCTTCATCATGAGCGCCTGCTCGTCGCCCACCTCCAGCGGCTCGGGCTTCTCCGGCGCTTCACAAGCGTCACAGAAGTAGTCAGTCTAATGGGGACCCAGCATCTCATCGTATAACAGGCCGGAGTGGTCTACTTACTCTCATACTTGACAGGGTCAATCAGGTCGATCGTGAGGCCTAGCGTCGCGTCCTCGTGCACCTCGTACGCGTAGTCCATCTCGAGCGAGTTGGGCTTGTACTTGATGAGCCTGTTTCGTATCAAAGCGCTGTCAGCACCAGCAACGTCCACACAAAGCCGCCCCGAGCGTCAGCGACGCACCGCTCGCGCTCGTGCGGGTACTGCAGGAACTTGGTGTCGAACGGCAGGTCGGGCAGCGTGTTGCGGAACTCGAGCGTGGCCAGGAACTCGCTCTGCTTGCCCAGCAGTGCGCGGCGCTTGGCCTGCGCGTGACTCTCGAGGATCATGCGTGTGTGGTCGCGGCGCGCCTTGAGCTTGTCCTCCTTGTACTTGGCCACCTTCTTGCGCTCCAGCTCGTACCGCGCGCGCTCCTCGGGCGTCGCGTCCTTGCCGGGCGGCGCGCGCCGACGCCGCGCCTCCTCCTCCGCCGCCTTGCTCACGCTGCTGCTCCCATTCCCGGCGCCGCTGGTGCGCTTCTCGTCACCGAAAGACGCCAAAGACGCGGCCGAGCGAGAAGAAGACGCCGAGGCGCCCGCGGGCGTCGAGGCGTTCGCGATCTCCGCCATGCCTTCGCCGAGTTGACTCGCAGTTTGTATATAGCGAGCGCCTGTCGCGCCAAAAAATTGCCCCACCCGCCCGCCCCCACACAAAAAGCACAAAACGCCACCTCGAGCCGACAAAGTGCGCACGGAAGCGCACATGAACTAATCAATACGAACTTATACGTCATTCAAGTGAGTCGTCGACATTAAATGACGCGAGTAGCTCGCGTAAATTGCACATAAATGACGTCAGGGGATTGCAATTTTATGCAAACGCGACGTCGTGTTGAAGGCCCAGAGGCGTCGCGAAAATAGCCGCTCGACCGCGCGGGAACCAGGTCCCCGCGTCAGATGGCGACGCCTCTCACTCGCGCGCTCCTCGTACATACCGCAACCGTCGACCGTCGCGCGTCTGCCCTCGCGATTTCGCGCCGTTTAGCACCCCACAGAACGCGAACGACGACCGCGCGTGTACACCGGAGCGCCTCCTAGTCTCCGGTCGTTAACAAGCCTTTCCCGGTTCGGATTGAGGCCATGCGGCAGTGGCTCAAGCTCGTGGTGCACTTCCCGGTGCGGCTGGGCGCGCTGATGGGCGCCCTCGGCGCCTTCTACGCGTTCGCGCGCGTACTGCTGGTCTACGATGTGGCGCGACACGCGATGGACGCGCTGCAGCGCTGGCCGCAGCGCAAGGTCGCGGGCTGGCGAGCGCTCGTGACGTCCGTGTACTTGCCGCTCGCACTGTTCCTGGTGGTGCTGGCGGCCGGCATTGCCGCTGCGCTTTGCGGCGCTGACGCCGAGCTGCTGTACGTCGCCGCGCCGCTGCCGCTGCTGTTCTGCCGGCGATGGTACCGCGTCGTTGGTCTCCCCGTCTACGCGTTCCTAGTCGGACTGCACGAGGCAGTCGATGCGTTTCATGGCACCGGGAGGGCGGAGAGCGCTGCCGCTGGGCTCGTTCGCTCTGCCATTTGGGGCTTCATCCTGCCCGTCCCGTACGACGGACAAGGCGTGCTATCCAGGCTGTGCAGTTGGATAATGCAGTTTATGCCGCAGCCGCACTGGACGAGCGCCGTCTTCGCGTACACGCGACTATCGTCGGAGCTGCTGATCGTCGTGGTCGCCTGTGCTGTCTACAGCGTCGCTCTCTTCTGTCGTGAGCCCCAACATGGTACGTCTCCCGCTGAACACCGCATTTGTCTTGTGCAATGCTTAACTAAGACTGTTGCTGTAGATGGCGATGAACTGCGGGAGGCGGCGCGCAACAACGACTTGGTGCGCATCAAGCTGCTGCTCGCGCGGGGCGTGCACGCCGACGCAACTTCCGAGGATGGATCGACGGCGCTGCATGTGTGCGCGCAGCAGGCGCTGTCCAAAGGCGCGCAGCTGCTGCTGGACCACGACGCCGATGCGAACGCTCGCGACTTGCTGGGCTTCACGCCGTTGCATTGGGCGGTCCAGCTCCGCCGCGAAGAGACCTCGCCGGCCAACCGACTGGACACGATTCGCGTCCTCATGCGCCACGGCGCCGACCCGAAGCGGCGCGCGGTGAGCGGCTCGACACCGCTGAGTATCGCGGCGAGAAAGGAGAACGAGGCCGCGCTCGAGGCGATGAAGGACGTGGTCGGCCCGGACCAACTGGAGCGGCTCGCGGCGTCCCTCATGTAGACTAGCTCACCCACTTAGATCTCTCCATGCTGGAGCTCTGCCCTTCGCTTCGCCATCGTTGAAGGACAAGTCAACGAGCACCTCATCATCTGTGATAATAAACGCCACTCAACCATTCCACTTCCCAGAGCGTCCATAAGTTATCATTGTGTGTTCCAGGGCCCATGCAGTGGACGTACTCCGACTCTGCTAGCGACTGCTGAAGCCCGTGACGTCCATTTGAATCACCTGCGACGACGACCGCCAGGGAAACGTCAATAATGTATTTTACACGCTGCAACATCACAGTGAGCATGACGCTTCGTACCAGGTGCAGCGTCTCCTCGAGCTCTTCTTTCGTCGAGTATACCGGCAAGGCAAGCCTAGATCAACAGCGCTGGTTAGTTTAGGTCGCTATGGGGAGCAAGAAACACCACGCATACATGCCAGACTCGTTGGCGTACCTGTTGAGGCATGTGCTGGCGTGCGGAAGGCCAGAGTACAAGCTCGACGGCGGCTTCGTCAGCTGGATCGTGAACCGCTGGATGTCGCCGTTCATGCCCGTCAGGCCCTGTGATCGACCCCACAAGCATCACCAGATACGGCTCCACAGTTAGTTTCTCCGTTCATCGACGCCACAAGTTGCCGACAGAGCATTGGCACAAACCTTAAAGCCCTCGACAGGCACGCCGCTTGAGCCCGTGACGTACTGGAGCAACCGGCTCCGCTGCTCCTGTGTGAATCCCTCAAGGATCTGCCAGAACCACTCAATGACCAGCGCTTCACGCTCCGGGCTGGAGCCGCCAAGCAGCCGCACCTCGGAGTGCTTTCGCCAGTCGGCAACATCGATGTTGGGAAGCCCAGAGAGCATCAGGTCGAGCTCCTTGTAGTCGAAGATGTGCAGCACGGTGTCGTCAATGACGGAGCGCAGCCCGTCCAGAAATCTCGTGACCTCGGCGTCAACGCTGTCGCACAGATAGTACTGCAGTACCTTGGCCACGTACACGTGCTTGTTGCCGTCGTGCAGCGCCACATCGGTGCCGTTCGGGATGAGCTCGCGTCCTTCGACGGTGAAGTTCAGACCCAGCGCGTTCGTGTTGTCATGCTCGAGGATCCAGACGAGGCTCGAGTAGACCGTCTCGTCGATAAGGCGCAGGTCCTCGAGCCCGAACGGTGCCTCCAGAATGTGTTTGATCAGCGGCACGCTCAACCGGACGCTCAGGATCAGTCCTTCCAGCACCGCCTTGCCGAGAACCTTGCCAAAGAAGTGAAGCATCTACCCATCACAGTCAGCATCAGTTAGACTACACGTTATTAACAACAACAACAACCACGACGCTCACCTGCAGACGCTCGGGCTGCTTGTCACTTGTCCGTCGAATCCAGTATCCGTGGTGCGTAGATGAGTTGGATGCGGTGAATAGACCCCTCGAGTCGGTGAAGAGCTCCTTGCAAAGCAGCTGCAGCCACTCGCGCAGAATGCCGCCGCCGTCCACGCCTGGCTCGTCGACAAAGTCCACGCGTAGCCGACGTCGCAGCACCATCGTCGACGCTTTCGATAGCAGGGCCATCGATTCGTCGAGCACGTTTTCACGACGGATGCCTGCGGTATCAAACACACAGTGGTAACGAAAGCGACAACTAGTAAGCGATTGGTTACCATTGAGTCAGGTCTCGCAGGCGGCTCTGGGCTTACGCAGCGTGTAGAAGCCGTCAATGATTGACGAACATGTCTTCAGCGAGTAGTGGTACAGCCACTTGGCCTTCTCGGCGAACGGTAACCCAGCGACGCGCTGTATTCGGACAAGACCGCATCCAAACATGAGCACAACCGACAACCACAGTAGCATTACCCAGTCATGTAATCAGCGCACCTGCATCTCGCGGGAATACTTGCGCGAGGACCCGGAGAATTCATCTAGAGCATGACCACAGTCACACATCAGTGTACAAAAAAAACCACCCTAGCTTACCGAGGCATGTGACTCACCTGCGAGCTTCCAGACTGCAACCTGGCGGCTCTCGTCGTCCCGTACGAAGCCGGTAGAGCGCGTCAGCACGAAAAGCCCCATGGCACTGCTCTCCGAGCGCGCGAACGACGTTTCCACGGACAAGAACGACGCGGTCGATCTGCTCGGTCGACGGCTGCGGTTCCGCTTCCGGTTCGTGCGCGGCATATTCTTCTCCAACAGGATCGTTGCCTGAAGCCCTGGGTTTTGCCGCATTTCCTCGTACTCGACTCGAACCTGTTCCATTGTGTGCGTGCGCGGTTAGCAGGGCCGATACGAATGACCTCACGAAAACACCGGATCGAATAGACCGCACCCATCGCACTCGGTTCCCTGCGAGGCTTCGCTTCCACGCATGCCGGTCGATCGCAACTCTTTGCCGCTCCCCAATCGGAGCGCTGGAGAGTCGAGACTGCCTCGGTTGCTGTCCGGTTTCCTGCACTAGCCGCGCACTACTGGCCGTTGGTGATAGCAGAAGGAAGAACGGCGCACTGTTGGTCGATACGGCCTGGATCTCGACCGCTTCCACCGAATACTCGCGGTCTTCTTCTTTGGCGTCGCTTATGGATGCCAAACGCTCCGACTCTGCAACAGTTGTCCACGTTAGAATGACAAAACCTCAGGGTGTTCATGAAGTAGATGATGGCCTTGAACCTCGATTGACTGATCCGCAGAGCACACAGCAGCGCTGCAGGCTGTCGTTTGTGTGGAGACACACGCTGCACTTCCACCCGGACGTTCTGCGGTATCAAACACGACGGAGACGCGTGAGTTCTCGCGCTGATACAAGCGATACGAGAGGTCGTGGCGTACGACTGGCGCTGGAACGCGCGGTGCCTCGGCGGCTGGTGCGATGGGATGCAGCATTCGAGCCACGCGCGCCAGGTGAAGAACATGGTGAGCGCCAGGATGCCGCCGCCGAGCGTCAGCCCGAGCACCATCTGCAGCCGGGACGAGTCGTGGTCGTCCGAGTCGCCCGCGTCGTCGTCGTCGTCGTCGTCGTCGTCGTCCTCGTACTTGCCGTCCGATTCTCCCTCGGCCTCGTTGGCCCACCACGCTTGCCCTTCGTACGCTGTCGCGGATGGGATCAAACGCAGTTAACTATCTCCATCTCGACTAGATAGAGGCGCGTTTTCCTGCGTCCAACGGGTCCATTAAGGCGTTCAAAGGCTTGCGTCGTTACCTGTTTGCTGTTCGAGCGCTCGGAGCGCGCTGTCGCCTCGGAGACGCCCGGGAGCCGCGCTATTACCGCCAGCAAGCGCTGCGTCCTCGCCGGTCGCGACGCTGTCGCCGCTTGATACGACCGTTAGGCACACGAGCGTCGCAAGAACCACGGCGAGCGAGCGCCGCCCACACGGACGGAGGCAACACATGGCTGTTGACCAGTGCGTTTAGGACAGGAGACGGCCGGACGCGCAGGAGTGAGCCTTCCGCACTGCATACAAGTGCGCGGTTGACGTTCGTCGGGTTGATTGTGTGCGTTGCATGGGACCGTTTCGGTCGGACATGCAGGTCCGATCGTGAAGGAAGACGTAAGCTTTCTAGACACTAACACCGGAACTAACTGTCAAATGAGACGGTTTAAAACGGACAAGCTGACGAAATTTTGGGCGGTGAGAACGCCAGATTGAACCTTTGGATTCAGTCGCGCTGAGGTGGCGGCAATTTCGACGGAATCGTAAAAAAGTCAAAATGTAGCGTACAGCTCCATACTTATAGTATTAATATATCAAAACTCACAGGCATTTTTATTTTAGTTAAAACACACTCGCATTGAAGACATCTCTTGCAGCATTCTCACTTTGGTGTTGGAGTGTATCGCCATGGAACCTGCCGTGCTGCCTCCCGTCTCCTCGTTGCTCCGCCGTCCAAGCTTGTACGCGTCGGTGCCGCCGCTGCGGGCTAAATGCGTGGCACCAGCCGTCAAACAGACGCAGATCCCAGCTCTATTGGCCCCCGTCGATATCGTCAGCGCAGGCTGCAGTTCTGTCACGAGCGTGGATGCATCGTTCCGCTAGACATTTGGAGCGAGATTGCCGCCGCCACCTCCAGACTACGACTTCGACGACTTCGACGATCTCGGCGGCCTATTTGATCATTTAGAGGGGCTGCCATTCGACTTCAACGTAACCTGGTTGGGCCAGACGCCGTCCCGTGCCTCGACGCAGACGAGTAATGAAGAGGCGCTGATGCAAGGTATGCTCGACTCAGTGCCCGCGGCACGTGCTGCCAAACCAAAAGCCACGCGCCGTCGGGTTCGGACTCCACGACGGGACTCGATGTCTCTTCATGAAGACGCAGAGCAAGACGCGTCCGACTCAAGGTCAACAAAACGATCAGCGCGTCGCCGGCTTCGGAGCTCGTTACGGGACTCGCAGGAAGAAGCAAAACAAAACGCGTCCGACTCCGACGCGTCGCTGTCAGATCGCAAGTTGCCGCGCGCGCCTCAACGACATCCGACCGGTAGATGGGTGAACACCTACGACCCGGCAGCGCCGTATGATGAAGGCGCGCAGTATCCCGAGAGGAGGCTGTTGGACTGACGAGGTCACCCACCCAACATTGCGTACCTGGTGGAACGGGACGTGGAGCCTTGCCAGTTGAGCTGATGCTGGGCCGAAAATCTCGAGACGGTGCCAGACTTGATGGCCGGAGTCGACCTGTGGAAGGCCTCGGGTTCGTGGAAGGGGGTTTTCGTCGTTCTATCGAAGTCACCTCCGAGGTGCAAAGGCTGCTCCGAACGAGCTTTGCTTCCTTGACGCCCTTCGGTCAGCCTGCTACGACCTCGGGCATCCGGACCTGGTGACGTCCGACTACTGGGGTCGTTTCGCGACGGCGTGCGCTGGTGACCTGACCCACGGAGTCAGAAACGTGGACATGATGGTCTTCTTTCTGTTTCTCGAGCGATACAGGGTGGCGTTGAGCTTTGAGGCCTTGTGGCCGAATCGGCTGGCCGTCTCCTTGACGTCAGTCAAACGCCTTGACAAGGTCGCGTGTTCACTTGGGCCGGGTTGCTACATCGTCCACGCCGCTCAAGCCGATGTGGAGCACTACTTCGCGTTATGTGTCGGCGCGTATTACGATCCAGTGGAAGTCATCGACGGTTTCGACGAGTCTGCGCATCCGTCTTGCCGTCGCAAGACTGTTCTTCACCTCAAATGGCTGGCCAAGGTGTTCTCGATCCGCCTTTTCGCGCCGCTGCTGCCGGGGGAGACGCGACAATCGGTGAAGCGCAAGACGAAGACGCAGAAGAAGCGCGAGAAGCGTTTGCGCTCACAGCATCAGCAGGCGCTCCTACAGCAGCAGCTCGACTGGCAAGGTGCTGGTGCTAGCGTTAACTGTCGAATGAGACGGTTCGAACCAGACAAGTTGACGGAATTTTGGGCGGAGAGAGAGAGAGCGCCAGCTTGCACCTTTGGGTTCAGTTGCGCTGAGGTGGCGGCAATTCCGACGGAATCGTAAAAATGTCAAAATAACGTCTAGTTTCATCCTTACCAGTGGTATAGTATAGCAGAACTCACTGCATTTTGATTTTAGTCGAAATACAATCGCATTGAAGAGACATCTTTTGCATCATTGACACCTCCTAGTCCATGGCAAGCAGTTGCTTCGTGCAGCTCTCCCTTCCTCCGTGCTCGCCCGATGTGCAGCGCCGCCTCTTCGCTCCATGAGGATACTGTAATCGCATCGCCTTCGCACAATCAACTGCGAGCGCCTCGCGGGTGTTGATGCCTGCGGAGGGTGCGAACGTGCCGTTTGCAATACGAATGAGTGGCGGGCGATTACGGCCCAACGCCAACATGCTCGCCAACCAGACGTAATCGGCACTCTCACAAGGCAGACGTTCATAAAAATCCTTTTCATTATATGTAACGCGTGCAAGTTGCTGCTTGCACGCGCCGCTACCTCATCTGACGCCTGACTTTCGAGCTCTTCGTCCTGGTCCCGTCCACCTTCCATCCGAGTCGACAAGCTACCACGAACTCGAGCCTTTGACATTGTTCTCTGCTTCCTGGTGGTGGCCGCTTGCCTCGCAGTCGCAACGCAGCAGGGCAGAGTACCTGGCCGCGCCTTCGGTCGGCACGGCGCTGGTTCGTCGTACAGTGGGTCAGAGATCACGCGAACGCATAGACGAACGGGCTATCGATCGCCCGACGTCGCCTTCTCGTCCAAAGCGCGTCGATTCGTCCGTTGGGATCGGCGCAAAGAGCGCTTGTCCTTCCACCATTGCACGTCACATGGGCTGTCGCTGATGCAGCGCGTTCACTTCCGCGCTGACGACGTTCCAGCCCGGTCAGGAGATGATCCGGCATAGCTGTATACTCCCGCTCAAAAGGCTGAGAAGAAGACTGCGCTCGTCCTCTCTCGGGAGTAAGTCGACCGACGTGGCCCAGCTCGTCGGTTGCCACGCTCTCCGGCTTCCAAATGGCTGGAGAAGACATGGAGTTGGCCTCGTTGTCACGAGGAAGAGCCCGTCGATGGCTCGGAACATGCAGGTTCACACGCACACTTGACACGACACTGGGGGTACTTGCATCAGCTCGCAGCTATTCGATCAGCTGGCAGCAGCAAGAAGCTCAATAGGCCTGGCAAAACTTGCGCAGCGCGTCGCTCGTAGCGAGCGAGCGGTTGCCACGCACGGCGTCCATGAACGCCTGCAGTCTCTGGCGGCGGGCGTGCAGCACATGCTCATCCAGCTCGCGCTGCACGAACAGCACGGCGCCGCTGGACAGGTGCGGCACTTTGCTGGCTTCACCGGTGAGCTTCTTGGCCTTGACCTCCTTCTTGAGCTCGCGCTCGAGCTTCTGGAACTCCTCGAACGTGGCCGTGATGTCCCACATGACGGTCGGGTTCATGTGCTTCTCCTGCTTCTTGCTCGAGGGCGACGCCTGCTCGGGGGAGGTGCAGTCGACGCGCACGACGTAGATGTCTTGCGGCTTCTTGTGGCGAGGCATCTGCTGCGTGTGGGCCTTGCCCACGCGGATTTTGGCGTCCGCGAGCGACGCCTGCGAGCGGCGGCGGCGGTCGCCGAAGACGACGTTCACAGAGGGCGACGGCTGCTTGAGCTGCGCAGCGACGCGGCGGCCGATCAGCGGCAGGCTCGTGGTCGAGTCGCTTCGGCTTGATCCGGAGTTCGCACTGGAACTCGTGCTGCTGCTGCAGGTGCTTGAGCTGCTAGCGCTCCGGCAAAAGCGGCGCTCCTTGTCCATGGTCGGGTCCTCGAGGCCATCGAAGAAGGCGTAGCCCATGCGCTGGCGCTTGTTGAGCACGGCGACGGTCTGGTTAGGCGTGAGCGACGGCAGCCGCGAGCGGCGGAGCGACTGGCGCTGGCCGACGCCGGCCACGGTCTTGGCGTGCGACGCGTGGCGCGCCTGCTTCTTGGCGTCCATGGCGAGCATGGTGCACGACATGAAGGTGGAGAACGTGATGAGCGCGTGCACGGCGACCTGCACGAATGCGGCGGACCACAGCGAGATGAGCTGCAGCCCGAACGCGTAGAAGGCGTAGACGGCGGCGACGACCACGACGTAGCGCAGGGCACGGCCGGCCAGCGCACGCAGCTTCTGGCGCTGCTTATCCGACAGCAGCGACAAGCGGAAGCCCGGGAACTGCAACACGATCAGCGGTGACGCGAGCCCGCTGATCTCCACGGTGCGTTCCAGGCGCATCGGCAGCATCTTGTTGTTTGAATCAACGGCGGCAAAAGTCGCGGAGGCGGCGGAGAGCGGCACGCACACGTTGATGTGGACGCAGCGCGACGAATCCTCGACTGCCGAGTCAGCAGTTGGTGCGCTTTCGATCGGGATGGCGCCAAGCACGAGCACGAGCACGAGCACGAGCACGAGCACGAGCACGAGCACGAGCACGAGCACGAGCACGAGCACGAGCAACTGCGGCGGGCGTTCCACGGCGGAGTTAGCGGAAGGGATCCTACGATCTGCGCTGTCTCCCTCGCTTTGCGAATTGAGTCCGTCGCTCTGCCGCGCGCCAGAGAGCGATGTGAGCGATGGGTGAAGCGCTGAGGCAGAGGCGGAGGAGGAGGAGGCAGCGAGAGCATCCCCCGGCGGCGTCTTGGTGAGGAAGGGCGGCGAAGAGAAGGAGCCATAGATGTCGGCGCCATTATGATGCCCGAGGAGGCACGGCGGCGCAAAGACGCGGGTCATAACCCGCATACCCGCCATTACGCTCATCGATTCGGAAAACCCGCCTTTTCAAATAGTAAAACCCTATACATAAAATATGGGTGGGTGGGTTAGCGGGTTCTGACAATGACAAGGGCGGAAGAACCCGCATGACTGGCTTCTACGGAGCCGGTGCCACTGTCGCCGCGAACTGGATCCCAGCCACTGGACACCCGCGCGAGAGTTGCCCCCGGCCAATGTCCATGCACGAGCACTGCGCCAGAGCGCGGGCCCAAGGGTTTTCCCATCCTGTGAAGCGGATTCTCATACATGACGGGGAGTGTACAGCGCACCCGGGCGCTTACCTGATGCGCGAGGGTCTTGTCGTTCTTCTTCTAGCTGTTGTTGAGTTGGTTCGAATTCGATGCGGCAAAAGGTCGGCGGCGTCGCAAGGTTCGATCGCTCTCTTGTCTCCGAATGCTGAGTGGTGTGAAAGCTCCGAGCGTGGAGGAGCGTGGAACGGAATGGCAGGGAGAAGGAGAAGGTCGAGATGATGACGCTCCTTCCTTCCACCTGGTCGGATTGCTCTCTAACTGTGCAGAGCAGCAGGCCCAATGTGAGTTACGTCCAGCGCTCGTAGGGTTGGGACACCCCGCGCATTCGACGCTACTTGAGCTCGTGACTTGAGCTCCTTGGCGTGCAGCTCGAATATTTGGTGTAACACTCGCTACACGAGCGCCCTCCGGCCACCTGCCGGGCAGAACCGCTGGTCCCATGTTCAAATTCAAATCACACTGTGACTCGCAGATGGTGGTTATGCCCGTCAAGTGTTTTACATGCTCGACGGCGATTCGTCATGCACCACACGGCGAGCGACTGCAGTGGTTGCGGAGCACCGCATGTTGCATGCACGTGCCGAGTCCATCACGCCTTGACTCTTCCATTGGTGCCGGCACAATCACCTTTCCAGGGATAGTGTATTTACCAGTACCAGTGAGAGCTCCTTGTGGTGATCGCCGAGTCAACACGCCGACACCTTAGCGCGCCATGGCATCGCGATCGGTTGCATGGTCGCGAATGGACGTGTCTTTGGCACGGAAGGCTTCGGCTAACGTGTCTGTTTCTTTGCGAAGTGCAACGGCAGTAGAAGACACCCCCGACAAACTCGAGCGCTTAAAGCTTCGAGTGGCCACGCACATCGTTTATCCATTGCTGAACACAGGAACGCCCTGGCGGCCACGCTGGCCGTTCCCCCTTGTTTTTCATCGTTTATACGCTCCTCAATCTGTACACACACACGAGTCTCCTTTCCTCCTTGTCTCGCAATGACAGCGTCCTTACTTGAGGCGGATGGCGAGCGACTCGATGAGCTGGTCCGTCAGCCCCATGTCGGCCGTGCGCACTGTCAGGTCGAGGAAGCCGCCGCTGCGGACCTTGATGTGGATGAGAGCCACATGCTCCGAGTTGGCAAGTCGGCATGACGCAATCGCCTCGTTGGCTGTGTGGATAATACCAGTCAAGCGATAGCGTTAGACTCACGGGTATTCCAACATACCAGACAGCACATATGTCAGATAACTGCAACGTACTCGCTTGGATGGCCTCCACCGTGTGCACCGAGAACTGGTGCATGCGGCCCATAAAGTCCTCGAGCGTGCGCACCGAGCTCGGGTTGACCTTGGTCTTCTTCTCGCACGGGCACGAGCCCCAGCGCGCACCAAAGTCCTGCGTCGTGATCTGCCACGGCTCGAGTGAGCGTCCATTGTACTGGAAGGTCACGTCCGTGTGGCTCGCCATGTTGTTCGTGCTTCGGCTCAAATCTGTGTGTTCGCAGCCACAGCCCATCATCAGTCAACGGCATACAAAATCACTTTTAACGACGACAGGATCGACGTACCGTTGAGGCTTGCACTGAGGCCGGCCATACCGAAGGGGTCAAGCGACATGGACGGCGCAGGCGGCGTCGGCTGTGACGAAGGCGCCGAAACAGGAGCAACGGATGTTGGCATGGAAGCAAGAGGGGCGCTCATGCCGAACGGATCCAGCGAAGCAGCAGCGGGGGCAGCAGTAGCCGGCGCGTACGAAGGAGCCTGTTGCGGTACGGGTGCTGGCGCCGAGTCGAAAATGTCAAGCAAGTCCACTTCAACGCGCTGTTGCGGGACTGATGCAGATGCCGGTGCCTGCTCCATCGGCTGGTGGTGCTGCTGCTGCGCATCGTTACGCGCTGACGTACGACGCGACGACGCGCGACTGCCCGTGGCACGACGACTAGTGACAGATGACTGGCGCGAGGAGTTGCTAGACGTACGGCGCGCCGCGATGGGAGCCGTTGGGGCACCAGGGATGCCGCCAAAGATGGCAGACGCCAGGATCTGGCGCTCGTCAACATGCTGTTCTCCGTCTTCATCCTCGCTCTGGTAGTTGCTGCCGTTGTTATGATAGTCCGCAGGCGGCTGCCCGTACGCACCCGGGAGATTGCCGTGTCCCGCAACATTAGGGGCTCCTCCCTGGTTGTACTGGTCCGAGTAGCCACCGCCCATAGCCCCAGGGGCACCGCCAACATGCGGGTTGACACTCGGATCGTTCGTGTTGAGTCCCGTAGGTCCCCACACATTCTTGATGACGCCGCGCTTGGGTCCAGCGAAGCCCATCGGGTCAGGGCCGCCGCCCACCGCGCCCGGTCCAGCGCCACCGGACCACCCACCATTTGGTGCACCGGGAGCGGCGCCGCCGTACGCGTTACCGCCAGGGCCGCCGCTGTTATTGCCCCACTTGTTGCTGGCACCGCCCATGCCGCCGCCCATGGCCATCGGGTCCGTAGGCGGCAGTCGCACGGCGTACGGGATCTCTGGCTTCTTGTACGCCTCAAAGTTGAGTCGGTTGGCGTTCGCGTTGTTGCGGTCGTCGTAACCATCCTCGTCGTCTGAATCCTCCGGCGGGTCGTAGCGCGGAGCACCGCGGGCAGCGGCCTGCTCCACAAAGGCCGAGAGAAACCCAAGGTTCGGATCCACCTCAATGTCCTCACAACTCGCGTCCTCAGGGAAGACGTCAGCCATGAGCCCAAAATTCTTGGTGAGTGCCAGGTACTCGAAGCAGCGCTGCTGCAGATCCGTGCTACGGCTCGTCTTGTACTTGTGCATCATGGCATCAGCGAGCTCGATCGTGCGGCCCATCTGAGCAGTGATCTTGGTCACAGCCGTGAGCACGTAAGCCCGCGTCGTATCTTCCTGGCTAAACGGGCGGTCCACCAATTCGCAGAGGCGCTCGCAGATCTCGTCCAGTGCCATAGTCTCCGACAGATAGCCGTACTCACCGAGCACCCAGGCCATGGTGCACACGAGAATGTCAGGCAGCACGGGCTTCTCCAGCAGGTCGAGGTACGTGTCGACGGCGTCGCGGCGCAGTTCCATGTCCTGGTCTTCATCCTCGCCGCTGCCTTCGGCGATCAGGCGCATAAGATTGTGCGCGACTTCCGGGCGCACGAGGTCACCGCCCAACTCAAACACGTTCGTCATGGTCTGGATGTACCAGGCGTTGCTGGGCGCGTAACGCTCCGCACACTGCGTGATACGTCCCACAAGTTCCGTGCGTAGAAACACGTCCGAGGCCTCGCGCAGGAACTGCGTGAGCTTGTCCGAGATGAATTCGACGTTCACGGGGTTTGTCATGCGGTAGAGCAGGTCGAGCGTCTTGCGCTTGAGCGTCTCATCTGGATCCTCAAGGCAGTCAATGACGGCCATCTGATGCGCCGCAGCGTAGCGCGGGTGGTCCTTGACAATCGCTGCGAGACCCGTGACACCCAAGTACTTGAGGTTGTGGTTGTCGCTGCTGATGAAGCGCGAGATGCTCGCGGCCGCGGCATCCAGCAGCGTGCTGTTCGGGTAGATGGTCGTGACCGTGCGCACGCACTCGTAGATAATGGCGTAGCCCACGTTGATGCCCGTGTCGGCGCGGCGCATCACGTCATGCAGCACCTCGTACATGCCCTCGCTGGTCTGCTGGTCGGCCTGGCCAAGCAGCGCCAGGATGTTGAGCAGTCGAATCTGAATCCACGGGGCCGGGATGCGGTGGTAGTCAAACTCACGCGGCAGGCGGTGCTCCGTGATCTGCTTCAGGATGCTGACAAAGCTCGGTACCAGGTCCTTGTAGTCGCCCGGGTTGGCCTCGGCCAGGTCGTGCAGCAGGCAGAGCGTGGCGCCCATGACGCTCGGGTCGCGATCGCACAGCGCGCGGCGCAGCGCATCGCCCGTGTCGGCCACCGAGTCGGGGTTCAGCTGGTGGAAGCGGTGCAGCGCCATGACGGCCTTCTTGCGCACGAGTTCGGCGTCGTGGCGCAGCAGGTCCAGGATCAAGGGCTGCACGGCCGGGATCATATCGACCGTGAGCAGCTTGCAGACGGCCATGAGCGCGGCGCAGACCTCGAGGTGGTTGGTGCTCTGCAGGTCGCGCTGCAGCTGGTTGATGATCATGAAGCGGAACTCGTGCGTGGGCGACAGCACGAGGCTGCATGTGAGGTACCCCACGCGCTTTTGCAGCAGGTTGGTGGACGCCGTCATCTCGACCGCCTTGATGTATCCGAAGGCGGCGTCGTGGCCCAGCATCTCGACGTACAGCAGACGGATAAGAAACTCCTTCTTCTTCTTGTTGGTCTGGCTGCTGGACGAGCTACCGCCGCCCGTGGCCGTCACCTCGCTCAGCTTGCGCTTCAGCTGCGCCACCTCATGGATAATGATGCGGTCCTCCTCCTGCTTCGACTTGCTCTCGCCGATCGATTTGACCAGCTCGAAGAACTCCTTCGACAGGTGCCCGCCCGACATGGTCGCTGCTTCCTCTTCCTCTTCGCTTCGCTTCCGCTCGACGCTTTTGGGCTTTGGCTCGCGATGGCCACGTGCAGCCCCTCCCCCCCCCCGTCCGAGAAAGGTGGGGCAACACACTATGCGACCAGCACGGATCGTCCCTTTGACTGCCGTATTGTATGTTTGGACAAAATGTTCTCTGGATTCTATCCAGAGTAGTTAGGGGGATCGGATCGGGTGGTCTGATTGCAATGAAAATCCTACAGAAAATTATATTTGATATTTCTGACTTATCATCTCATGAACTTCTATACATTGTGAACCTATCATAATATATAGACCGATAACAATCAATGACTAACATTATGAATCTCTTCTGTCGGTCCGAGTATTTTTTTTTCTTACGGAGTCATACCTTCAAAGCAATACTTTTAGAGAATTTATCTCTCTACGAACCGTCTTGTATTGCATTACACTGATACTTTTTCCAAACATCCTTGCTAATGTAATGC
>JAADXW010000154.1:0-34971 GCA_023337975.1 Phytopythium ostracodes
AAACCACTACCTCGTGCCTCCCCCTTCTCATTCAAGGCGACTTGTCGGCTCACGTATTTCTGCATTTTCGCTTTCTTCCCTTTCTTCCCAGGTGCAATTAAAGCGCGGCCTTTCCCGATCCAACGTCCCTATCATCACCACCATGCTCGCAAGGAAACTGCAGGCGACGCGCACGCTCCAGGCGGCTTCGCTGCAGGCGGCAGCGATGCCCGGACGTCAGCTGCTGGCGGCGCGCTTCCTGAGCGTCCCGTCGAGCGTCGAGGGCGAGGAGGTACAGACCGCCGACGTGACCAAGGAGGAGGTCGTCGAGGAGCCCGAGCCCGTCAAGAAATACGTGCACACGGTGCCCAAGTACAACCCGCCCATCAAGACCGGCATGAAGGGCATCAGCATTGTGCGTTTCGCTCGCGATTGGTTGACGACGGATGCGCGGACGATACAGTAGACGTGGCAAACTGACGCGTTGTGCTCGTGTGATTGCTGCGACAGGTGCACGATCCGCTTTACAACAAGGGAACGGGTTTCAAGATGGTCGAGCGCGACCGCCTCGGTGCGTCCCGCTCGCATCTGACGTTGCTAAGGGACTTGCACCTCTGCGTTCGCTCTAACAGTGACCAATCCAACGCTCTTCTTGATGTTGCCGCAGGTCTGCGCGGCCTCGTGCCCCCGCGCCGCCTGGACATGGACGCGCAGCTCGAGAAGATCTACCAGGTGTACTCGGAGGAGCCGGACCCGCTCCGCAAGAACATCTTCCTCTCGGATCTGCAGAACCGAAACGAGACGCTCTTCTTCCGCCTCCTCATTGATAACATGGAGGAGATGGGTACGTTCGCGCGCGTTGTGCTGTTCGAAGTGTTGCAGACCTGATGCATGCTGGATGAACGCAACTAACATCCGCTCTCCACTTTTGTTGCAATTGCAGCGCCGATTGTCTACACCCCGACGGTCGGACTGGTGTGCCAGAAGTTCGGCAGCGTCTTCCGCCGCCCGCGCGGCATGTACTTCAGCGCCGAGGACCGCAGCCAGTTCGGCGCCATGGTGCACAACTGGCCGTGCGACGACGTTGAAGTGATCGTCGTCACGGACGGCAGTCGCATCCTGGGTCTCGGCGACCTTGGCGTTAACGGCATGGGCATCCCTATCGGCAAGCTGGCGCTTTACACAGCCGCGGGTGGCATCGACCCTCGCAAGGTGCTGCCGGTTGTACTCGACGTGGGCACCAACAACAAGCAGTTCCTGGAAGATCCGTTCTACCTGGGCATGCAGCACCCGCGTCTCACCGGTGAGGTCTTCTGGGGCGTCGTGGACGAGTTTATGCGCGCTGTTCGCAGCCGCTGGCCCAAGGCGCTCGTCCAGTTCGAGGACTTCTCCAGCGATCACGCCGCTGACGTTCTGAACGCGTACCGCCTCAAGCAGCTTTGCTTCAACGACGACATCCAGGGTACGGGTGCCACCGTGCTCGCCGGCGCGCTCAGCGCGTGCGAGCGTGTCAACGTCCCGCTCAAGGACCAGCGTATTGTCATTCTGGGCGCGGGCAGCGCCGGTCTTGGTGTCGCGACGACGCTGCTGCAGGGTATGCTGCGCGAGGGCATCTCGGCCGATGAGGCACGCAGCCGCTTCTACATCCTGGACCAGCATGGACTCATGGGCTCGTCGCGCACGGGCCTCAACTCGGGACAGAAGTACTTCTCACGCTCGGACTTGGCAGACAAGACTAGCCTGGTGGACGTCATCAAGAGCGCCAAGCCCACTATGCTCATGGGTCTCAGTGCTGCTCGTGGCGCGTTTACGCAGGAGGCCGTGGAGGAAATGGCCAAGCACGTGGAGCACCCGATTGTGTTCCCGCTGTCCAACCCCACGTCCGTCGCTGAATGTACCGCCCAGGAGGCGTACGAGTGGACCAAGGGCAAGTGCGTGTTTGCCAGTGGCAGCCCGTTCCAACCCGTCGAGTATGAGGGCAAGATGTACTCCGTCAGCCAGTGCAACAACATGTTCATCTTCCCCGGTGTAGGTCTCGCGTGCAAAGTCAGCCACGCCTCGCGCGTCACGGACCGCATGCTGTACGCCGCGGCCAAGGCTCTATCGCAGTGCATGACCCCCGAAGAGATCGCCAAGGGCCAGGTGTTCCCGTCGGTGACCAACATCCGCCATGTGTCGCTCAAGGTGGCCACGGCCGTCATGCAGTGCGCACTGGATGACGAGGTGGCTGGGTTCCGCCCCAAGATCCGTCGCGGCGCCAGTCTCGAGGCGTATATCGCGTCCAAGATGTACTACCCGGCGTACCACACGCTCGTCGAGTAAGGTGCACATCACGATAGTTCCTAGGATGGCTAGGCAGTGACTGAGGCTGCCACGGTGCTTCTCTGTCGTCCGTTCCCGGATCGTGGCTTCGATCGGAGAACCACTTGCATAGTTGCTGTGAATCTGTCCGTTGCTGTGTCCACGCCACATAGAGATGAGGGCACCAACACCAAATGTATCACTCTTCATGGCGCCCGGCGCCATAGTCCGAGACGCTCAGCGTCTTGGACATCCGTGTTATGTCGCTCTTGTTGTTGCCGCTGCGCTCATTGTCAGTCGCCTGAACATTTCGAGGCGGTTGAGCAGGTAAACGAAGTGCATGTCTATCTTAGGCCACCGGAGTCGCATTCTTAACGAGGAAGCGTCGTGAAAGGTGGCGTTCCTGTTTTCCCCGCTCCTAACGCGAGCTCCTTACGAGTTCGAGCGCGCGGCTTGCGGGGCCAGCAGCGCAAACTTGGACACGAACGCGTCGAAGAGCTCTTCGTGGTCCGGGTCGCCTGGCCGCCGCAGCGCGTGCAGACACCCTGTGACCGACCCGCGCGGCGAGTCAATGTCCACGCCGCTCGCGTACTCGAACGTGTCGCCGGGCGCGAGCACCGGCGTGTTGCCCACGATGCCGGGGGAGTTGCGCGGCAAGGCAATGCGCTGGCCCTTCTCGCTCTCGAATGTGTACTGCCGCCCCAGGATCTGCACCGCCGTGTGCTCGCCTGGCCATTCGGTAACAGCGTTGGATCACAATGTGAGCATGAAGGTGAGAGAAGACACTACGTCCACTCGACTACTAGCAACGGACGGAGGGCCACGTACTCTCGTTGGTGATGCTGACGCGGTACGTGAAGCGGAAGACGTTGTTCTCCGGGTTCGAGTGCGTCTGCACGTACTGGCTCGTGACTTCGACGCGCACGCCGTCCGTCACGGTCACTGAGACGTACGAGAGAGCCACAATTAGTGCTCCACCAGCTCGGTGTACAGTAGCTCGTCCGACACCAAGCAATTCTGAAGCACGCACCGCTCGAGCACTTAGCGAGCAGAATCTGCTCCGACAACTCGTGCAGCGTCCTGCAACCACCAATATGCATCAGAAGACGTGTTAGTGGCCAGTATTTCACCCGCACCTCCCGTCTACAAGCAGCGTACACGACAGCTTCGTCCAGCCGCTCCTCGATCAGCTACAGCCAGCAGCACGGAATACAACAACAGCATGTCAGTCGCTGGACCAACGCATCAAAGCCGCGCGCGCATCTTTCCTCCGCCCGCACCTCCTTGTCGGCCAGGTGCATGTTGTCGCGGAAGATGCCGCGGATCGCCCCGACCACGTCGAAGCCTTGGCGCACGCGCGGCCCGCGGAATCCCTGGCGGCGCCAGCGCTCGTAGTCCATGAAGCTGCGGATCGGCTCAGCCGTAGTTAGCGCCTCGGCGCTGCGGTTCGTGGCGCCGCGCGTCGGGTCCACGAACTGACCCGAGCCCCACTCCTCGAGCCGCAGCGGCGCGCGCAGGCTGAAGTGCGGCGTGCGCTGTAGCTCCCGCGCGTCGCGCAGCAGGCACTTGTAGATGGCGCGCACCGTCGACGCCTTGGTCATGCTCTGCGTCGGTTCCCGTTCCGGTCCAATAAGTAGTACTACCTGGTACTGTATGGTACTGTAGCTTTGAGCTCTCGGTTGCACTATTCGGGGGGAGAAAGAAACCTAGAATTGGACAGGCAAGTCGCGCTACAATGAAAACGGTTTTATTAGAACAAGGTGGTACAATGGACGAATACTACAGAACAAGCGCGTAAAAGTGTGCGACTGTGCCGAAAGATTGCCGACTGGATTTGTATCCGATGCGTGTTAATGTGATCCTGCAGCACCGCCACCAATGGATGTAAAGCATTGCATCACTCCTTCGTACACTAAGGCAGCTGATAAAGCCTCAACGTAAGGTCGGTTTGACTAGTTGAGTGCGTTGTATATTGATCGCTCAACGATGACTGTGCCCATGCTGTTCGGCACCTACTGCCTGGGTTTGATTCGCTCGCTCGTGGCCACCTCCACCCGCCGGCATTGTCACTCGTGCAACATCCACACAAAGAGAGAAACCACTCCACGGAGCTGAGGCGGGCGGCGACTGCAACTACTACTTCGCGTCTGCGCCTCTACGACCGAGCGTCCGCATGCTGCTTCTTGGCCATGAGCCGCGTGATCCGATCCTTGATGCGCTGCTCCTGCGCGCGCCGCGCCTCGGCGATCGCGTCCTGGATGAGCGTCGACGACTGTCGGCGGGTGTGGGCGAGCGGCGCTGCGCTACGCGGCGACACGGGCGGCGTGCCAACGGGAGACGCCGCTCGAGCCACGACCGGCGGCTTGACCACTTGAAACCCGTCGTCCACCTCGCTGTCGGCCGAGCTCGTCTCTGCTGGCGCGCGCGAGTCGCTCTCCGAGTCCTCCTCGTTGTCGGCCTCGTTGGCCCCATCCGTGTCCACGACTTCGTCTTCCGACTGCTCGTACAGGAACTCGCCCTCGTCGATCGTGGCCGCCTTGGACGTCGACGCGTTGACCGACAGCGCGTTGTACTTGCGGTGCAGCCGCGCGAACAGCAGGTCCTCGTTGCCCTCGTACTTTTTGACAAGCGACGCCACCTCCGACAGCTTGTCCGGGTTGTGCTTGGCGTAAAACTCCGTCAGCCGCTTCCTACACCCAGCAGAGACGGCACCACCAAGCCACTCAACGTAAGCGCCAGACCAAAAACATCTCAATAGATCAGCAAGCCGCCGACAAGCAGCCAAATAATCGCACCGGAAGCGTGCCTGCTGGCTGTTGCCGCCGCCAAACAGCACCATGACCCACAGCAGGGCGAAGCACGCCACGGCGCCCAGCTGGTAGAGCTGCTTCTCCATTTCGATGGCCTCCCCGACCTGCTCGTGGTCGCGCTCCTTGGTAATAAAGAGCCCCCAGCACGTAGCCTGCACGAGCGCCACGAGCGCCGACAGCCAGAAGCGCGTCGAGCTGAACATAGTCACCCAGATCGTGACCATCGTGAGAACGAAGCGCACGACATGGACTTGCACGTCCGAACCCTCCTCGCCCGCCAGCTGCAGCAGCGCGTGCGGCAGCCAGTACGCGGCCACCAGCACCGCGAAGAACGCCGCCTTGATCACCGCCAGCATCTTCGCTTGTGTGCTCCCTTCCTTTCTTCTTCGCGCCTTGGTCGGTGGGTGCTCTGTCCGTTCCTGTTCGCGTTTTCGCTCGCGCTGTGGTCGGAAGAACAAGACGCAGGAAACAGGAAAACACACAAAGAGCTTAATTTTGACCAATAAACGGGAGCAAAATAATTATTTCAGCCAATAAGAATAGGTTAGATGTGGAAAATGCGCAGAGTTGCGAGCTGAGCTCTCGGCTGTACTCTCGGCCGTACCCACTTTTTTTAAGCAGCAGTGCCATCAGCGGCGAGCTTGGTCTGGTAAGATCTTCGTTGTGGATCTTGAAGCTTGATGGCGGCCAAAATGGAGCAATGAAGCAACTTCATCAGGCATCAAGCAGGAGTCTGCAGTCGGGACTCGGCGCCGTGGCGGTAGGAATGGATGGGGACGGTGCAGCAGCATCGAACAAGTTACAGTGAGCAGGTGCACTCGGGACGCAGACGAAAGGGATGAGCTTGCCCAAACGCAACTTTCTCGGTGTTTTCTGCTAGTTCGCAGTACAGTCCATGCATACATGCAATGGCAGCAGTCAACTCGTCGTTGTCGCTCGCTAAAAAGTGAGCGCGGCGAGCATGGCGAGCACGGCGGCGACGGACATGCCGTTGCGAACGTTGGCCTTGCGCAACATCTGCGCCTGCTGCCGGGGCGACAAGAGCTCGGAGGTAGCGCTCTTGGTGATACTCTCTCGCGCACGCTTGCCCTCATCCGATATGAACTCTAAGCTGATCGAGCGGCTTCCTGCGGCCTTCTCAATCCGGCTGCGGACCTCCGCCAGTGTCGCGCCGAGCATATCGTCGCCGTCAATGGATGCAAGGATCATCCTTGGCTGGATACCGCTTTGCTTCATCTCCGCTGATAGCTGAGCGATAGCAATGGGGGCTGACGGGGGCGCGAACTCGAGCACTCACGGCGACGACGCGGCTTGGAGGACGCGCAGCATGGACGGGATGTCGAGTGTGTCGACCGAATTCCCTTGCACTCGAGCGAGCTCGTGGCCAGTGAGGACAGCGAGTGAGCGCCCGACGACCTTCTTGACGAACACGCCGCTGCCGCCGGGTTTCTCTACGAACGTGATGCCCAGGCGCTCGCCCTTCCTCCAGACGAGTTGCATTGGTGCATCGCGCGCGGGAGACTTGCCAGTCGACTGCTGGAACGCGGCGCCACGCTCATTGCCCGCGAACTTGTAGACGACGCGCTTGCTGCACTTGTTCAGCATCCCAGGTGCTGCTGTCGTCGACGCGGACGGATCGACCATCAGCGCGCTAGGGTTTCCCGCGCGACACATCCGCATGGGCAACGGCGGAGGTTCGAGTCGGCGCGAGCGGCGGAGCAAAACGGATAGTGAGCGCGGCCAAGCAGGAGGAATGGATGCGGGAGGAAGCAGCAACACGAACGAGCGGCAGCCGGTCGCTCGCATCCACGGATCAGCTACGAATGAGCCAGCTACTGCTGTAACTGAAGAGCGGCCGTCTCATTAATTCGCCGCCTGACCTCTGACGCTATCGCCCATGGATGGCGGCTCTTCCGTCCTGAAGATAGCAGTGCACAAAGTGTCGAGCGCCGCCTCCTTTTCCTTCGATGGAAAGAAGCAGCGACGCCACGCGTCGTGCCCTTGTATCTGCGCACCTTCAACTGCCCGTGGTAAGTACGCAGCGAGTGCACCACCAGCATCAATCACTCCGCGAACGGAGGCCGCATGCTCTCACTGTATACACTGCATTCCCATTTCCCTGGTGATGCGCGTTTACCACGTAGACATTGGGAGCCGCACGTCTCCTTATCGCGAGCCGTCATTCTCGCCTCGCGAATCAGATAGTCTCTCGATAAAGTAAATCGCCGTGCCACAATTTTTCACATCATTATTTAATAAAGTGAAAAGCAGAATGCATCTTCCCATAATTAGCTTTACCAAACAGAAACAGTACCATATCTACCAACATTCCGTCATTCTCACCAACATTCCTGCTGAGAATGCTGAGAAAGAAATGGCCACGGCCAGTGATCAATCTCATTCATTTCGGAGGCCCACCGTCTCGATGCGCTTGATCAGCACACTTCATCCTCCCAGCGAGCGAGCACTAGGCACACACAGAGCGACCGCAGCGAGCATGGGGATCGTGGTGAGCTGGCTGGCGCAGTGCCTGTACCCGGAGGACCAGGTGATCTGGCAGGCCGCGCGCGCGGGCGACGCGTACACGATGCGCTCGGCGCTGGCGCGGCTGACGCCCCAGACGCGCCGGTACATCGAATGGCAGGAGCCGTACTCGGGTCGCACGGCCATGGCGGCGGCCGCGGCCATGGGCCACCGCGAGTGCGCGCGGTTACTGCTCCAGGCAGGCGCCGACGCCAATGTGAAGGACTACAAGGGCAACACGCCGCTGCACCTCGCTTGCAAGCACGGGAAGCCCGCGGTGGCGCAGCTGCTGCTGGAGATGCCGCGCGTGATCCCGTTCGCGACCAACCTGTGCATGAAGACGCCGCTGGACGTGGCGAGGCACCGATTCACAAAGGAGGACGAGGCCCCGATGGCCTACCAAGAGTGCATTGAGCTGCTTGAAAAGGTATCCCAGCCTCATTATGTCCGCTTTCAGTGCTCGTCCCAGACGACTTGCTGACTGGTTTCACCTGTGTGCTGCCTTTCAGAAATTCTGCCTGTACAGCGGGTGGCTGTACGAGAAGACGGACAACGTGCTGTCGTACGTGTCGGGCCTGTCGTCGCTCAACTCGTGGACGCGGAGGTGCGTTGAGGCCTTTCACAACACCGACTTCTCGTCTCGCGACGCTAACTCCACCGCTCTCTCGTTCCCCCTTTCACACCAGGTTCTGTATCGTGTTGGAGCGAGGCACGCCTGAGATCTTAGAGCTCGCGCTGTTCAACATGCGGCCGACCAGCGGCAAGCGCCCCGTGTGTCCGTCGACCGTCGTGCTGTACCATGTCGCGGCGGGCATGGCGCCAGCGGAGGACACCAAGTGGTTCAACCGGAAGGAGCACACGTTCATCCTTCAGGGAGCTGTCAAGGACACAAAGGCGCACTGCGAAGTACCGATCGTCATGCAGCCGCTGGAGTTCGCGGCGGTCGACGACGACGGTTACAGCGCGTGGAAGTCGTTCTTCGAGTACCACCAGCAGCAGCTCGTGATGCTCCGTCCAAGCGACCATCAGACGATGCCTAGGCGTGCTCAACCGAGTGCATTACGTCCACAGCCGCAGCCTTATCCCGCAGCTTCAGCGACCAACAGGTCCCAGCCGGTGGACGAAGATGAAGACTTGCGCCGAGCGATCATACTGTCGCTCCAAACAGCGCCGCTGGGTGCTGCAAGTACTGCAAACCCGCCGACTGCGGCGGTATCAGCGCCTGACTGGGAAGAAGACTCGGAGATGTACCCTCCGTCGCCGTCCAAGCCCGGAATGAACGGGAACAGCACAACTGACCGCGTCAGCGCTACTTCCGAGGCGGGGAGTCCAGTCGCCGCAGCGCGCAGCCCGCTGGTTGTCAACTTTGCTCAGGCGCCGTCGTACTCGTCGATCGGCGAGTGTGTCATCTGCTTTGATGGGCCTCAGGCGGCCGTGTGCGTGCCTTGTGGGCACAACGCGGTCTGCATGGCGTGCGCCGAGGAGATCCTGGAGACGACTTGCGAGTGCCCCGTGTGCCGACAGCCCATCCGAGAGCTCATCAAGCTGTACCGCGTGTGATTGAGCTGACCGTCCATGGCGAACGAATGCGTGGCCGACGTAATGACACGACATAATTTATCACTTCTTGTTGGGATGCCAACTTAAAAGAGAGAGAAAAAGTGGGAGCAGGCTGTAGGCTCACGGCCTCTCTGCAATCAATATACACACTCGAGGTCGCTCCTACACGCGGTAGAGTTTGATCACTTCACGGACCGTTTGCCGGCACACGGGGCACAAACGCGTCGTGTCGAGCAGCTCGTTGGCGCAGTCCATGCAGATCGCGTTGTGGCCGCAGGGCACGCACACGGCCGCCTGCGGCCCGTCGAAGCAGATCACACACTCGTCCTGCGACGACATGTCGACGTCGCTCGCACTTGCCGCTGGCGCTGATGGAGCGCGCGCATCAGCTGATAGTCCGATCTGCTGGACGATCTCGACTCCATCCGGGGCGACTGTCGCCCGCGGAGACATCTCGCTGCCTACCATTGATAGCGAGGGAGCGGACGGCAATGCCGTCGCGGCGGCGGAGCCGTGGAGGAGCGAGCTCCGACGGGACTGTTGCATCGAGAGACGGAGTGCACGCTCCAGGTCGCGCTGCTCCTGCAACGCGACTACTTCGGCCGACTGGCCTCCGATGGATGGTCGAGGAGCAGCCGGTGCGCCGCTTATGAACGCGCTGGAGATCTGAACGTGGCTCGATCCATGGAGCTGTTGACAAATCACGAACGCAGCGTGAGTAGGGTCCAAGTGCAGCATGAGTAGCGATAAAAACAGCGTACGCGTAGGTTAGTGAAGAAGAGCTTCCAGGCGAGCAGCTCCTCGTTGTTGTTGGCGGCGAAATCCACCGACTCGGGCGACGACACGCGGTTCACGCCCGACTTGGCCACCACCATGAGTGAGAAGCGGAAGTCCTTGCGGCTCAGCCACGTGATGTCGCTGCTCTCCTGGATCCCGTCGCTCGCACGGTAGACGAGCTCCGAGCTGTGTTGTCGCACAACCCAAGGTGCTGTTAGCTTGCTCGCGGATATCCACAGACCATGTTCCACCGCATAGTGGCGGCGCACCTTGGGCAGGGCGGACGCTTCTCGCCCGGGCGCATCGGGAAGAGGTTGATCTCCACCACGTCGCGGTCGCCAGTGCGCAGCACAATGCAGTATCTGATCGATTACGATCAGGCATTTTTTCTACATGTAAGACCAACCATGGCGACCGAGTCTCCTTGACGCATAGGCAACAGGTCCGCACCTCTTCTTCCACGAGTTAAGCGACGAGATGCCCGACGCCAGGGACAGCAAGTTGTCCGCGCGCTGGTACAGCCAGCCAGAGTAGAGGCAGAGCTTCTACGAGACGGACAATCAAACAGCCGTGAGCGCTCGCTGGGTATCCACCTGCAGGCGACAACAACGCGCGCACACCTTCTCGATCATCTCGATGCACTGGATGAACTTGTGTCCGCGGCCGTCGGCGGCCTGGTACTCGTGGCGCGCAATGTCGAGCGCCGTCTGGCCGCGCGCGGTCGTCCTAGCGTAGTAGTCGACCGCGAGCGTGTCGAGCAGCGCGCGCACGACCTCGCTCTTGCCGTTGCGCGTCGCGATGTGCAGCGGCGTGTTGCCCAGCGCGTCGCGCGCGTTGCAGTCCACGCCCGCGGCGATGAGCGCCAGCGCGCACTGCAGGTGGCCCTGCGCGCACGCGTTGGCCAGCGGCGAGTAGCCGTACACGGGGTCCTTCCACTCGGCGTAGAAGCGCGTCTCGGGCGTCAGGCGCGCCAGCCCCGCGCGCACCGCCTCCGCGTCGCCCGTCTTGGCCGCCACCCACAGCGCCTGCTCCTCCGGGCACAGCGCCTGCGCCAGCCAGCTCGTCGAGTTCCCCATATCGGCTTGCAAGCGGCGCGCACCCAAAATCCAGCAATGGAGGCTCCGCCGCCTCTTGAACAAGAGAAGGCGGCGACAAAAACCAGGAGCTGCCCGGCATAAACCTCCATTATCTAATAAGCTGCGGTATTATGATAAATCATGAAGCTCATTTTGTACTAAAATAATATACAGCTTGTGATAATTAATATACTAAATTTAATTCTGTTTGTGTTGGTTTTTGCGATGGGCTTTGGCGGATTGCTGGTGGGTGCGGTCGGAACGTTGGTCAAATACAAAATGTACCGTGGTGTCTTCTAATAGAGCGCCCGTCCAGATTTGTTTGGTCCCAAGTTTTGAAAAACGCCAAAGGCACATGCGGGGATGAGCGCCGACTCCGAGGCGGAGCGCGCGTTTGTGGAGCCTTTCCGGGCTCAGTTCGGCGCAGAGCTGCATCAATCGGTAAGCGGAGAGGCGGCGCAAGACGATCAGCGGAACGGCGAGGTCTCAGACTCAAAATGCGGACAGGATGTGACAGTCGACAACGAGGAGCTTGACCGGCTGCTCCCTCGGTTCGGAGGCAGCAACCGCCGCAAAAAGCGACCGGCGGCGGCATCCAGCGCAGCGCCAGCGTTACCAAGCTCGAACCGACAGCCGAGTGTGCTGCTACTCTTCTTGTGGACGCTCTTTCGCCGGTTCTCCGGGCGCTTGCTGGTCAAAGGCCGGCTCCTGAACCTCGAGGAGCTGCTCGTGACCCACTTCATGCGCGTCAACCCCAGCGACTCGGTGTCTGCGAACGCAATGAGCGCTCAGCAAGCGTGTGTCCGAATCAAGGAGGGCTCGGTGCGGCTTGTTGTGCGGTGCGTGGGCGCAGGAGCCGCGCAGATTGGGCAGGACGGAGTGCAAGCGCGATTGGTGGCACCGCAAGACGTGGACGCGCAGCTGTTCGCAGCGGAGGACGCGGACGAAAGAGATGATCTGTCGCTTGACAGCGCGCGCCCAATTGCGGTCATGAGGCCTTCAACGGTCTCTGGCGTCCCATGGGGTAACGGACAGCCTCTCGAGGAAATGTCTACCGTGTACGGCTTTGACATTGACTCGTTCGCTGCCTCGGAGAGTTTCGTGGCCAGTGAACACGACGACGAAGAGCTGCCTCTGAACGCGCTGCTCACATCGACGCGCCTGTTTCATGACATTCGTGGGTCAGATAAGATGATGGAATTGTTTCAAGTGCGCTCCGATGCGTTCCAGTCGTTCGCGTGGACTGCGTCGTCAAAGCATCACCTGGAATCCATCGACCGTGCCACAGACAACCTGGAAGCAGCCAACGGAGACAACGACCAGCCCAACCCGTGGTCATATCGAGAGCTGGATAGCGCGCAGAAGCGCAAGTGGGCCGACGAGCGCTATGAGTACGGGCTGGAGCTGCTGGAGAAGCGCAAGCTCCGCGAGGCCACGACGGAGTTCGAGAGCGCGCTGAAGCTGAATGATCGTCATGCAGGAGCTCTAGCAGCGAAAGGGAGAGCGCACATGACGGCGCACCAACTGCAAGACGCGGTGGATTGTCTGGAACGGGCCGTGGACATTGACCCGGTGCTTCCTGGCGCACAAGACGACTTGCTCCGCGCCAAGGGGATGCTCGCTCGCTCTCGTCACGTCTCGAGCGACTCGAGCTATGATTTGAATGGATCACGACCTGTCAGCGGCCGAGCTGCTGCGGCGTCCCGAGACAGAACGTCTTATGAGCGACGGGAACTGCAGGAGTCAGGCCGCGAGCGTGCCGGTAAAGAAGATCGACGCTCTGTTACATCAACAAAGAGCGCCAAGAGTCTAGAAGAGGAGCGACTGCGGCTGCTGCTGGAAGAAGAGGAGCGTCGCCGCAGGGAATCACGCCAGTCGAGGCGGCGGAGTCGATCCGATAGCGCCGAGTCTGGCAGCAGCGACAGTGAACGTGGCCGTAGTCGGGAGCGCCGAAGATCGTCATCCAATAAGAGGAAGCGCGAGAAGAAGCACAAGAAGGAGAAACGGAAGCGAAAGAAGGGCGAGCGCAAGAGGAACGAGAAAAGCAGCAAGAAGGACAGCGGAAGGTACAAGAGCGACTATTCGTCGACCGGTTCGCGGTCCTCTCGCTCTTCGGAGGCGAGTAGGCGGGGCAATCGACGCCGACCCCGAGAGGACGAGGACAAGGTTGGCGATCTCCCGGCCATTCTTTCACGGACCAAGCATCGGATCTGGAATTAAGTTAGCTAGACATCAAGAACGGTTCAAGAGCAGACAAGCAACAACAAGAATATAGTCTGAACAAGATTGTCTGCGATGCATTACAGGGGATCTTCACTCCTCTTCGATACTAACGAGCTTGCTCGCTGTCAGCTCGGTGCCCTCGAGATCCACGACGTCAAGGTTGGGGCACAGGATCTGCGCGGTGTCATGCTCGAGGAAGGTGGCTCCTCGCAGCGTGAGCGCAGTCAGTGCGCGCGAGCGGACGTAGAGATGCGTCAGGTTCTTCAGGAACGACAGGTTCAAGCAGACAGTTGCTGGCAGATCGAGCGCGATGTGCGAAAGGTGATCGCACAACCGAACGTCCAGGTCTTGGAGCAGCTTGGACGACACGTGAAGGCGCTCCAGCGCCAAGCAACCTCTCAGCCACAGGGTTTTCAACCGGGGGAGCTCGCCCGGGTCGATCAACACTTGCTCGACAGATGAGCAGCCAGATAGGTCGATCGTATTAAGCGCTGGGGCTCCGCGCATGGACTGCTTGATCAGAACGCGCACGTCCATTGTCGACATGGCGCGCGAGGTGATCGCCAGGTCTTCAAGCTCTGGAAAGCTCGAATCATCGTGAAGCTGCGTCATCGCCTGGCTCTGGATCACCAACGAGCGCAGATTGGGCCCAAACACCGCCGGCGACTTGATCTGATCGCATTGCAGGATCGCCAGGCGCTCGAGCGCCACCCATTCCTGCGTCAGGATGCGCACGTGGCCGTCGTGGAGGCACCAGACCTGCAGCAGCTCCAGCTCCCGCAGCCTCCAGTTCGCCGCTAAAAGTGCCGACAGCGCGTGTGTCAGCGCCTCGGTGGCCAGAAGCACCTGACGGACCCTCAGCCGCCGCACGTTGGGGAACTGGCGAGCCACTTGGACAAGCAGGGCGGCCGAGCGCACGCCGAAGATGGTCAGTTCCCACGTCTGCGCCGGCAACTGCGCGTGGCAGAACTTGCTGACCGCGCGGACGGCGCACAGATCGCGAAGAGCAAGCCACGGAGCGAGCAGACCCAACACACCGCCCGCCTGGAGGCTACTGGCGCCATCCGCGCGCACGGAGAGCAGCGGAGCCATCGACACCTTGGAGCTCTTGAGGCAATCGACGATTCGTACCTAAGAAAAACCTGGTGGTGCATCTGATAATACTCAGAAGAAATCTGAGGATATCTGAGATTACTTTGCTTAAGTTCGCAATGCGGCTGTCAGTCATGCATAATGTGCACTTAGCGGATAGATGGTAGTGTGTAGCTGCTAAGCCATTTCGACGGACGTTCGACGCGATGGCGCTGATCGACGACGACGACGAGCCGCTCGCTCTGTCGAGCGCGGCACTGGCGGCGCTGCAGGAGTTCGCGGTCGAGCGCGGGATCGCGGTGGAGGAGAGCTCGGGCGACGTGCGCGAGGAGATCCAGAAGGCGCTGGACGTGGAGCCCAAGGAGGACTCGTTCACGTTCACGTTCGGCGAGTCGCGCGGCGCGGAGGGCGAGGTGGAGAGCGCCGAGATCACGATCCGACTCAACGGACTGCGGCGCGACATTGGCCAGACGCTGCAGTCCACGGGCCTCACGCTGTGGCGCGCGGGCGACTTCCTGAGCGACTACATGTACGCGAACCGCGGCATGTTCGCCGGCAAGTCGGTGCTGGAGCTCGGCAGCGGCCTGGGACTCGTCGGCATCCTCGCGTCCTACCTGACGGACAAGCGCGTGGTCATTACGGTCAGCAGATCCAGGGCATGTCGGCTGTGTTCTGTCTGTCTGGTTATTAACGCAGGCCTGGGTGCTGTGGGACTAGGACGGCGACGACGATACGGTGGAGCTGCTGGTGGCCAACTGCAAGCTGAATGAGGTCGAAGACCGCGTCGAGTGCCGCAAGCTGCTGTGGGGCGAGAACCTCGAGGAGATCGCCGACAAGTTCGACATTCTGCTCGGTGCCGATATCATTTACGAGCAGGAGTACGTCGTCGCGCTGTTCAAGACGGCGCGCCACCTGATGCGGCCGCCTCAGGGGGCAGACCGCGGATCGGTCTTTGTGCTGGGCTACACCAAGCGCAATGTGTCGATCGACTACGTGCTGGACACCGCGACCAGCTTTGGGCTCGAGTGGGTCGCGCCCGACACGGACGAGGGTATGTACACGTTCCGCGTCAAGGCGTAAGCGCCAACGGACAGGTGGTGCTTCACCACGCACGGAATACAATAGCGGCGATATTTTGGCAAGAGGTGCTGGTACGCGACTGAAAGTTGTCTACTGTAGTATACAAGTGGCTCACGACGAGGAGGTAGACGTGGCTGGCGACGAAGCCACCGACATGGCCAAGTGGAATTGCTGGAGGATGTGGCACTGCTTGGGGTGCAGGCTCACGTGTGGGCGCTTGGAGCGCACGAGCGCGATGGCTTCGTCCAGGCTCAGACCGCGGTACCGCATGAGGAACGCCACGACAATCACCGTGCTGCGCCCTCGCCCGGCCTTACAGTGCACGTACGTGGTCTTCTGCTGGACATCCACCTGCTCGTGCACGAACGCGACACACCTGCAACGTGCGTCATAACCCACGTTAGCAGCAGCAGGGATGGAGCAATGGACCGAGTCGGTTTACCGCTGGATGGTCTCCAACGTCGGCGGGGAGAAATCGCCCGTGGACCCGACGCATTGCTTCACGCCGGCTCTCTCCCATTCGGCTAGTTGCCATGATGAAAAGAGATGCAACCCCACGAGGACGTCAGAACCGCACCCATGATAGTCGTCCATGTAGAATGGCATCACCTACCGGAAGAAATAGGCGTGCCCAGCAGATTGGGCAACAGTTCGTGCGGCTGGTTCATCGTCACGACTGCTTTCACGCCTTCTCTGTTGACGAGCTGCATCGTTGCAACAAAAGCGTCCCCAAGATGGAAGGTCAGCGCTCTGGACGATGTTCCTTGCGCTCGACGGTGTCATTGTGCCCCCAACGTACTTGCATCAGGTGGTTCTTCTCTCGCAGCGGGAGCGCGCCGAGGAGCAGGCGCGGCTCCACCCTGCTCCACCACGGCCGCCGCTGCTCGTGGTGCAGCAGCAGGTTGTACAGCAGTGACACATGGAAGACCTGACGCGTCACGTAAAGCGCGCAACTGTTCGTCAGCCGTGCACTTCAACAGCAAAGCCGTCGGACGGCTCGTTTCTTTACCAGGTTGCGGTTCCTCTCCTCGCTCTGCGCGTGCTTATGCGTCGCCATCTCCGCCTGCGCCATCCGCTCGAATACTTCGTTCTCTTCTTGCGTACGGTTGTGACGGTGCAAAACGCGAAATGCCGACGCTGCAAGCGCACACGCAAGGCACACAAGACACAACGCGTGCTGCTGTTCTCGTGGCTTCTTCACCCAAAGAGAAGCTCGCGGGCGCGGCGCTGCTTCTTCTTCCAGGGCGGATGGAGGATGGAACCGGTGAGTACCGTTCTTCTCGGGTCAGTCGGTGGTGTGACCGGCGCTAAAATTTAGAGCTGCTTGATTCAGTTCGTCCGCCGTTCGCGTCCGCCCGACGGGCGTGCGACGTCCACCAGCGGATCCACTCTTGCGTTTTGTATATTTCCATCTATTGTAAGGGATAGGGTGTCGGACAACTGTCAACTGACGGTCCGCCCATTGGCTGCTTGAAGCCAGCATTTTGTTCCCATTTCACGGGCCAAAAACCGCTAAAATGTGGGTGGACATCCGTCTAAAACGGAGGTTGAAGACGCTATTTATAGATACACTGGCGCTTTTGATAGCTACACAAGCCGCGTTGCGCTTCTGCTTACTAACAGCATCGTCAGTTGGTCGGGAGAAGATGCTGCACCATCACTCGCCTGCGCCGCCTTCGCCGCTGGCGAGAGCGAGCGGATCGGCCCGCCCGGCGATGAGGAATGCCGGTGGCGCAGCGTCGGCCAACGCTCAGGTAGAGCCGCCGCGCGCGTCAAGGAACGCAAGCCGGCAGCTCATCGTGGACGCGCTCGAGACCCCGTAAGTGGCGCCACTGTGGCGGCGTCTAGATGTTTTGACGGGTAGGGCGGGCACAATGATCACAGGACTCACCGATCTCTGGTCTTTTGCAACGCTGGCGTGGTTGAAGGCCGCGGCTGCGGATGGATCTGGACCTGGCAGTTCTCCAGCAGTACCTGGCCAGCCTGGAGGCTTTTGCGTCCGTGTCGCCTGCAGTGTTACACTGTAAGGAGGTCACGTGGATATTTCGCCTACTGAGTTGATTGCAGCGAACATGTCTGACTGCCATGTCATGTATTGCTTCTGGGTTGCGCTTCGACTGGCGTCCAGATCTGTCGACTGAGTGCTCCCTCACGGTGTGTTACCATGCCATGGGAACTGCTGCCGTCATCTTTGTGCCAGAAGCTCATGTGCCCCGTATACATCATCTCCACAGCGTATACCGGATGGAGAAGTTCTCTGCTACCAGGTTGAGAATCCACGTTTGACCGATCCTTGGCTTCAGACCGCACGCTTACCCCTGTGATGACTCACCATGACCAGGAAGATCCGATCGACGCGGAGTCTTGTGCTTACGTGTTGGTATGCAGCTGAAGCACTCTCGTAGGTGTTGTGAGGGTGAATTGAACGTCTAACTTGATGCTCTGGCCATTGACCCCAAGATTGAAGGATCGTTGTGCGGGTACTACAACAAGGTCTTCGCACAACGGACCAACGTGACACTCAACTTCACGGCGTGGAACGAGAAGCAGACCAAGGGCCAGGGCCTGGTCATCGAGTTCGGCGAGCTGCAGACGACCTACCGCAAAGAAGGTGTCTCCATGTCGCTCCGAATGTGACGCTAGGCCGCCCTGTGTGCGCTGATCACGCGACATAGCTCATCACGTTGCTCATTGCTGCTCTATCAACAGATCTGTGCTGCTTCGACGACTTCTTCCTAGCGCTCAAGGCGCCCCCCAGCACCAGGCGCGACCACTATCGCCGCCAGAAAGGAATCGTCAGTGAGAGCGATCTTTTTTGCATGACGGAGAGCTCAACGGTGACCCCAGTACTCACTCATCTATGTTGCCTCTGCATGGAACAGCACGCTCAAGAGCACTCGGTGCTGCTAACATTTGCCAAGGTGAAGAAGCGACCGCGTGATTGACAATCCCAGACAAATGTTGACTGAGTTCGCTTGATTGTGGCGGGTGTGTTCGAGTGACCAGGACAGTCTCGAGCAGGCCGTGCACCGCTTCGAGCTCCAGTACCTGCAAGGCCAGCTCGCCTCTCCCAAAGTATGCCAGCAAGCAATCCAACCAGCCTCCTACTGTCCAGCTATGTTGGCTGACGCACTCTGTGACATGTTCGCATCCTACACCAGGCAACGGGAAAGTTTGCCTACAACTACTTAGCTCCGCTCGGCCTCTTATCGCATCGGGCGTATGGTTCTCTGCTGCAGAGCGCGACCAAGGAACGAGTCGAGGCCGGCAGCATCCTCTTCTCCTCTCGCGACAACGAGTCGTCTCGTGGCAATGATGGGCTCGTGATTGTCCTGCAGGGTCGCCTCGACATTCACATGTGGAGTGAGGGCGGACCGACCCGAAAAGCCCCAACAGTCGAAGCGGAACGGCAGCACGAGACGCGCTTCCCGCCGATATCAAAAGGGAAGCCTTCTCCAGCTTCAGATTCAGCGGTTATCGTCGCGAGCTTCCGTCGAGGACAGTCGTTCGGAGACCAGACGATCGCGCTCGGGCATTGTAACTTCTGGTCTGCTTCGTTGGGGACCCAGCCGCCTTCGCCACGAGTCGGCGTCATGTTCCGAGTGCTGGTTGGAGAGACGGGGACGGAGGTGATGTGGATCTCACGCACACTCTATGAGCACCACCTTCGCGACGATCGCCTGCGCTTTGCCTACGTCCCGTTTGCCTTGCTGGAATCTTCAAGCGCCATCTCATCGCGAGACACCACCAGGTTATGGGAAGAAATGGCCAAGTCGACGGGTATTAATCACCCAAGTGCGACGGCGGAGGGCGTCGGTGCTGTAGGTTCCAAGCGAGACGCAGGTCAAGTTAGTCGACTTGGTCGGAGCTTGATGGCAGACAGGAGTCTGTCCAACTTCTTCTTCCAGCTTCCTCCGTTAACGGTCGAGCGATTCTGCGCATGCCTCGGCGTCCGCCAGTTCTCGGCAAGCAGCAAGACGCGGGTGATTCAACCCGGCGACTCCATCCCGTTCGTGTTGGTGGTGATTCGCGGTCACCTCGAGATCCACCGGCCCGAAAGATCCGCCGCAACATCGTCTGCACCCATCAGATTGTCCAACAAACCTGGGACTTCTAGCGGCCCGCCTCGTGCCGATGCTGCTCTCGACTGGTACCCACGAGTTCAACTCGATCCAGGCGACGTATTCGGCGCGTTTGAGCTTCTACACGGCCACTCGACCGCCTCTAGCGCCGTCGATGCCGCTGCCGACACGCTGCTGCTTTGCATCCCGCACTTTGTGTTCCGCCGGTGGATGGAACCAAGGGACAACGAGGTCATCTTCACTCCGGGGACTGTGCTCGCGGAGCTAGCGACGGCGTCATCGCCTATCAAGATGGCTAGATCCGATGTCCGCAAGCTTTCTGCGACGGTTGCCAGGCGGTCGTCCTGCAAACTACCGTCACCCACTCGGCCGGCTGGGAGCCAATTACTCTCCGCTCTGCCGGCGCTTCCTGCCGACGTGAGCTCGCTGCTGTACCGACTCGGCATCCTCGACACGCTCCCGCGGTTCCTGGCGTCGCAGCTGCTTCCCTTCGCTGTGTTGGTGCGCAAACGTGCGGGCGAGATCCTGTACCAGGAGGCGGAGGAGAAGCAGGCGCTGGTGACTGTGATGTCGGGCTTTGTCTCGATCTACAGCCGCGAGCACATGGCGTCGTCCGTCGAGATGCTTCAGAGCCATCCGTTCTGCAGGTTCTCAGCCTTCTCCGGTAGCCACACGAACCCGGACGACTACGCAGAGACCGTGAGCTTTGACGATGACGATGCCGCTGGAAACAGCGGCAGTCTCTGCGACGTATCTGCGCAGCATTCGCCAGCCAAGCATCACCATCGTTCCGCCACCCACGGGCTTCATATTCAGACGCTGGCGCCGCTGTGCTCGTTTCGCACGGGCGTCCTGCAGGATGGACACGTCTGCCCGGGCACGGTCGTGGCACAGACGGACTGCGAGCTTCTGGTGTTGGACGAGGGCGTGTACAGCCACATTCTGGCGTGTCACTCGCCCGCGATCGACCTCAGTGGGGCCCCCAACGCGGTGAACACACCCATGAGCACCAATAGCGGTGCCGGGGCAGAAGGAGGTGCGGATAGTGACGCGCCGGAGTCAAGGCAGACAAGGATCTTGCGTATCTCCCCGTTTAGCAAGTGCTTGGAGGAGAGCGCTGCGCCTTGGTTGCGACTGTCCGTCACCAAAAAGCAGCTTGTCATCCGGTCGATGCGGCAGGTCGTGCTGTTCCCAGGGCAGCAATTGATCTCTGCTGGCGATCGCATCAACGAGCTTGTGGTCGTGGTGACGGGCAAATTGTCCCTGTTGGTTAGTCAGAAGAACCAAGAGCTTGCGTCAGTGCTGAACGCGAGTCGACGGTCCATGAAGAGCGTGACGCTGGAACAGAGCGTCACGAGCAACTACTCGACTACTTCCCAGCAGCTCTACAGCGACGACGACGACGAAGGGAGTAACACCGCAAGCGCGACTACAAAACCGCGAGGGCTACGAAAAAAAGACTCCTTCGCCATCCACCGCCAGCTCTCGCGAATCGCGCGCGAGACACAGCCGAGCACGACCGGGATCTTCATCGACTCGGTTCTCGCAGCGATCGAGGAGGAGAAGTTCCGTCGGCAGAGTGTGAAGCTGAGTGGGCCTCCGATACCGAGCTCGGACGGACAGCGAGGCGTAGAGCTTGTCGCTCCGCTGCTCCACTCAGCGATCCACCGGGCCAACGTCGACCGAAAGCTCAGCATCCAACGGAATGAACGCCGCAACAGTCGATACGCTGACCACCAAAGCCGCCGCCATCGCGCGTTGTTCCTCTGCCTCCTCGGCCCTGGCGATACGTTCGGAGAGGACGCGCTTACGCCTTCCGGGTCATGCCGACGCAGCAAACACGACGTATTCGCTGACACGTCGAGCTCTGCTGCAGGCAACGACCACGCGTCCTCGTCCGGCCGGGTGGAGCTGCTGTGCTTGGACCGCCGCGTCTACTTGTCGATCCTGGCGAAGACGGACGAAGAAGCCGACTGCGAACTGCGCATGCGGTCGGCGATCGTCCGATCCAAGTGGAAGCGCGCAGGGGAGGATGCTGCGCTGGTTCAGCGCGTCCAACCTGGGAGTGCAACAGTGGTCGAACGGGAAAACGGCCGACCGGGGCAGACCGCGACGCCCAGACTGCTCACTCTGTTTCAGAACCTCGTCAACCAGCGCTACTATCTGACCTCGCGAGCGATCGCAGACGTCCCGCTGCTGCGCGGCTTGCCGGACGCGGCCAAGCGCGAGATCTGCCTCGTCGCCAAGTTCGAGACGCTCGACAGACGCTCAGACGTCAACGCACTCTTCCGATCAGATGCGGGTGGGCGTGGATCGGGCCCAAAGCACTCCGAGTCGCCGTTCTTCATCGTGCTGAGCGGCCGAGTGGTTCTAGTGGGGAGAAACACGCACGCGCACTCCATCGCGTCAGGGACACTCGCGGCTTTCGGTGGCTCGGCAGGTGCTGACAGCAGCCAGTGGCTCCGCGAAGTGGCTGTCGGCGACGGGTTCGGTGAGTTTGACATCTTCGTGCCCGGCGCGACGCCGTGCGTACACCCAGTGGCCATCGAGCCGTCCAAGATGCTGTCCATCCCGGCGTCAATGTTCATCAAGTTTTGGCCGCTGGCGCGCCAGATGAAGGAGAACATTGAGTACTTGCGCAGCGGCGTCTCCATGTTCACCGACCTAGCGCTGGATCGCCTCGCGTGTCTGTACCAGATCGTCGAGTTCAGGAGCTTCACCCGCGGAGAGAGTACGTGTGTACCCCATTTGACGTTGGGCGGTCGACCTGCTGACCGTGTCGTATTTGATGCTTTGGCTGATGGACAGCGGTGTTTGACCTCACGAACGACACCTCCTGCGCCTCCGTGGCTGATTCAATGTGCCTCATCAAGTCCGGAACGTGTTGCATCCGTCGATATCTCTCGATCCCGTCACTAGTCAGTGCGAAGGACTCGGGGGGTATCTCCCTCTGGTCGACAACCAACTCTTCTAAACCAGTCGATCGATGCGTGAAGGCGAAGGCCACCATCGCAGATGTGAGCGCCGGCCACTTCTTCTGCATCCAGGAAGACACGCACGCGTTCATCCTCGAAAGCGTCTCGGCCGCCGTCACCATCGCCATTTTCCCCATCGATAGACTGAGAACGATACTGCCTCGCGTCAACCTCTCCCAGCTTGACGCACAGCGTAACGAGATGGAAGCGCTCCATCAAAGTCAAGTCCGCCTGGCGCATCAGGCCATGGCAGCGCTCGTGAAAGAGAAGGACACCGCTGCTTCTGTGGCGGCTAAACTTGCAGCCAGAGCCATTGCACGGGAAGAAACGACCCCATCGACGTCATCGCACGCGTTCACCACGCGGTCGCTGCCGTTAGTGTCGCCGAGAGTCTGCACTGAAGCATCAAACCGGCGGGAACTGGCCTCGTCCCGGTCCCCATCGGCAGCACTGGCTCCGCTGGTCGTGGAACCATTGGCGTCAAGCAGTGCGGCAGCGCCACCGAGACTTGTGCAGCCCACGAACGTCGTGCTAGCCGACCCTGACGCTCTGCCACCGTTCTTTAACATCAGCGCACGTCGTCCGTGTCACCTATTGGAGCACTACTACCCAGAGAGTGAGATGCTTGGGCTCGCCGGGTCGTTCGCGGTCGATGAGTCAGCTACAAGTGCTGCCGACCCGCCGCCTCTCGGTGAGTTCGTCAAGCAAGACGAGCTCAGCCATGCGGAGTCGACAACTCCATCAGCATCCAGACAGGCATCATTCGTCGCTCAGAAGCATCCCAACAAGGGAGAAAAAGATTCAAAGCCGCTGCAACTGAGCTTCAACGTGAGCATTCCACGTGTTCCCGACGACAGCCCTGAGTTCTCTATCAGCGGGATGGCTGCCGCGTGTCAGTCCCGCAATCCGCGCGCGGTGACGCCCAAGCAGCAGCCGTGCATGCGGACGCCGTCGTGGCGATTCAGCGGCGGCACCGCAGTTCTCGACAACACGGTGACGATCCAGGTTATCCATCCCGTGCACCGCCAACTCGCTTGTCAAGACGGAAATGACGGAAATGGCACAAGCTGGGGCGCGTCGGAGATTGATCTCCGCGCGCAGGTGGCCGCGAAGCTTTCCGACGTGAGTTCTCCGCTCCGCACAATTCCGCTGATCCCCTATAAGCCGCGCGAACGATCCAGCGCGGATGCAAATGCCGGGGCCATGACCTCTGCCTCGCCACTCTATCACGACAGTCGAAGCGAAGGAGTAGCTGGGTTGTTCTGCTGCTCCGCACCGCATCCGGCGCTGAAAGGCGACGCTCTGCAGCAACGTATCGTGCTAACAAAGAGTCCTCGTCGCCCTAAAATCGATCGCCCCCGCCAGCCGGAGCTGGTGCGAAAGCAGGGCTTCCTTGTGGTCGTGGTCGTGGACGTGCAGACCAGCACACGCGAGTCGCAGAGAGAGCCTGCACGCTGTCGACGCTTCTACGTGCTCGTTGGGAGTGAACTGCGCGAGTATCCGGACACGGTGGCGCTGCATAACTTGCCGAACGAGCGCTGGGTCGGCAGCTATGTGCTTCGCAGCGACAGCAAAGTCGTCGACGTGTGTGGCGAGACCTTGTCGATCCCCGACCGAGAGCGAGCGCAGAGCTTTCAGCTCGTTGTAGACTGCCTCACGTCCGTAGTGTTCACGGCGCCGTCGCGAATGGAACGGAAGCAGTGGATGGCCGTGTTGTCAGAAGCCCGTAGCTTCGACTCGGTCAGCAGTCGCAAAAGTCCGTACCCTCGTATCAAGCAGGTGCAGTCGCCGATCGAAGCAGGTCCAAGCGCAGCCACTGCGTTGCCTCGAAGTCGGAAGAAAACGACGGCTATGACACCAGGTAACAACGCAGCGGAGGAGGACGCGATGCCCGTGGAATACTGCATCTCGTGACGGTAGCATAACGTATATAAGATGAGCATTGGAGGTGGGGAATTGGCCGTTCACTCTCTATTCAGTCAGCGGACAGCTTAGGAGAAGTCGACCTTGGGGTACCACTCCTTGAGCGTCGCGAGCAGCTCGGCGAAGCTGTCGTCGACCACGCGGTTGACGAGCACAGCGTCGAACACGCCCGGCTGCTGACCGAACTCGATCTCCCTGGCCGCGTTCTTGATGCGCAGCACGATCTTGTCCTCCGTCTCGGTGGCACGGCCGCGCAGGCGCTGCTCGAGCTCCTCCATGGACGGCGGCGCGATGAACAGGAACTTGGCTGGGATGCCTGACTCCTTGACCTGTTGCACGCCCTGGATGTCAATGTCCAGGATGCAGATCTTGCCCTCCTCCCGCACGTTCTCCACGGCGCGGCGGCTCGTGCCGTACACGTTGCCGTGCACCTCGGCGTGCTCGAGGAAGAGCCCGGCCTCGATCTCCGAGGCCACTTGCTCCTTGGTCGTGAAGTGGTACGCCACGCCGTCCTCCTCGCCCTCGCGCGGCCCGCGCGTCGTGTGGCTCACCGAGAAGCCGAACGTGCTGGGGAACTTCTCCAGCAGCAGGTTGATCAGCGTGCCCTTGCCCACGCCCGACGGACCCGCCACCACCAGCGGCGTCAGCTACGATAAGCACGCGACAACAACAGTCCGTTAGACATGAGAGCAACGTGATACGGGGGGAGGGGGGACAGAGGGCGATAGCCCCCCGCTGATGTGCATGGTGATACGCGTAGCAACAGCCTACCCCGGCGTTCGGCGGCTGCGCGGCTGTGAAGTGCTCGACGGCGAAGGCGAGCACGTCGGCGGGCTTCTCGAGCAGCAGCGCCGACATGAAGGAGCTGAGCAGCGTCTTGATCTCCGGGTGCGCCGCCACGTACGCCTCGTGCTCCTTCTTGATGGCCTCCTTGCGCTCGTTCAGCACCGCCAGTTCTTCGAACGACAGCGCCTCCAGCGCCTTGCCCGTGCCCTCCGCCATGGTCGTCGTCGGCCGGTGGGAATTAGAATTGGAACGGGGGTACACGTGGACGAGCAGATGAGATAGATCCGGTCGGAAGCGTAACCCCCTCGCGTTACTTTTCAGAGGTTACAGCTACTTTTCGGTGCGTAACATCCGTCGTTACGGCTTCTTTTGGATGACACGCCGCTCAGTGTAGCCATGTTGCCGGTCTGAACGTTTTGCTGACTGACCGGCTCGCCTTCAGTACTGTATCAGGAGTATCTGTTTGACGTTCAAGGCGTTCGGGAGCAGCATAGGTAACGATATGAAGGGCACATGGGCCGGATTCATACACGTCTCTTTGAGCTATATCTCCTCTTCTCGCCGCGCCTTTGGAGCCCGAACATCACCAGACGACGCCCGCCGTAAGGCTGTATGCAGACCGACACGACTCACTGGAACACGTTGGAAGACGACGCGGACAGGTTCACCTCCTCCTCCTGCGCGGGCGCGTCAAAGGCGTTCGCGTGAGGGTAACTGGGCGGCGCCGCGGCCATGGGCGCTGCTGGAGCAGCAGGCGCGGCGTTGTTCGCCGACACCGCTTTTGGGTTGAAGATCTTAAACTGAGGGGGACCACGCGGCGCAGCGGCTCCGTAACCGGGGTAGCCGCCCATGGCCGGCGGCTGGTTCGCACGGGGCATGGCCGAGTACGGGTTACTACCGTCAACTGCCGCGGGCGGCGTTCCCACCCCGTCGCTGCCACCAGAAACAGGGGCCATTTGTGCAGGCTGCTGCGCGAATGCCGGGGGCGGCGCCGTCACCTTGACCTCCTTTGTGTTGCCGTACTTGGCCGTCAGCTCCTCGTTGCCGACGCTGGAGCCGAACCCGTCCGCCTGGATCGGTCGGTACTCGCCGCGCTTGATGAACTTAGACTGCGCACCCGCGCGTGGAATCGCGCTGTGCGTCGAGGCGACGTACAAGTGACTATGCTGGGGCGGCGGGCCGCCCATCCCGTCCATTGGCGGCGCTGGCGGCACCGAGCCCGCGTACTCGCCACTGATGGGCGGCGGCGCAATCACGGGCTTGGGCGCCATCGGGTCCACGGACGGTGTGATACCTGGGGGAAGCATGGCCGCGGCCTGCGTGGGGTCTTCGTGTCGGAACTGCAGCGGCAATAAATACTGGCGGATGCGGTCTCCCTTCGCGACGTCGTAGGGCGTGCGTCCTTGGCGGTTGCGCAGCGCCGGGTTCGCGCCGTGGTTCACGAGGAACTTGACGGCTTCCTCGTGGCTCTGCGCGGCCGCGTAGTGCAGCGGCGTGTTGCCGCGCGGGCACGTCGTGTTGACGTCAGTGCTGCGCTCGAGCAGCACCTCCAGGATCCGGATGCGCCCGTAGTACGCAGCCGAGTGGATCGGCAGGTTGCCCGCCTGGTTGGGGGCGTTCGGGTCGATCTGCGCCTCGTCCAGCATGCGCATAAACTTCTCCTCCAGGCCCTGCTCGATCGCCGCGTGCAGCTCCTGCTCGGGCGTGAGCGTCGGCGCCAGCATCTCGCCCAGGTTCTTCACGTTCAGCTTGTCGGCGAAGTAGCTGAACATGGTGGCTCAACGGCGCAGAACGCGGCAACGGCGGGCACTTAGCGAATGGGAAGACGACGAGAGGGAAGCGGAGACGAGTGCGGTGCGCGTGGAAGCTGGCAGCACCTGGAGTGGCCTGGCAAGTGAAGGAACGAAGCGGGCGCGTCGGGTACGAAGGTCGCTCTCCTCCCTGCCTTCCTGGTCGCTCCTTCTTTTTAACGTGGCACGAAAGCGCGTCCCTGCCCCTCCCGAAAACAACTGACAACGTAAAGAGCAAGCATAAAGAACACATGAAGTGTTTAATACAGTGCAAACATTTCGTAACAAGTTACGCTCGATGGTTACACTGCAGTACTGTAGCGTACCTTTCGAGCGAACCTAACACAACCCACTGCGAACTTTCATGGGAAGAACCTTCAACGTGAAAGGGATTGGAATGGGACACGGCTCCATTAATGGGACAGCGCGATCAGTTCATACTGCCGTTGGGTTGCCGTCTCGCATACGTGCTATGACGACTCCGTTTCTATGAAAGGCGGCGCGTGCTTGGCGTCATCTTCTCGGCGTCCACATTCTCGCTCACACTCGGCCAGTTGTAGTCGGGTGCTTGCACGCTGTCAAGTTACGGAGACGACCATGGAGCTGCCGCAAAGTGCTGCAGACATTCCGTGCAAGTTGATGGCTGAAGTCTCCGTCGAGCACCAGCCGGACGAGCGTAGCCCACTTAAGCAACAGCAGCAGCTCGTCACGTGCGTGCTGTGTGGGCACGCGATCGGGAAGCTGGACCGCGTCAAGCAGTTGCGTTGCGGCCACGTCTTCCATGCGCATTGCGCTGACGAGTGGCTTCAGCTCAACTACTGCTGCCGAGCATGCGGCACGCAGGCGGTGTTTCCGGTGGTGTCCGCCCAGGCGATCCACGAGACGGCGGAGTCATCGAACGGTCACGTTGAAGCAGTCCCGGTCGCGACGGTGTCTCTGGACGGCACGGACGCGGCGCGGTATGCCGCCTGCCGCGACTGCGGTGCGACCTTCTATCGCGATCCGCGCACGGTGAAGCCCGACACGAACGCGTGGTATCGGTGCCCGAGCTGCCGGCGCATGGACATCGCCGACCTCATCTGGAGCAGCTGCAGCCTCCAGTGATGCGGACACGGAGAAGCGAATCATGACGCAGAGGATGCGTGGCGATTGTGTCATTTGGTTTGCATGGATTGGGACAGAAGAGGATGGCATGAATACTTGCTGTGATTCGTCAGAGCGGTTGATTGCATTGGCAGTGACGCACTCGTTTGGCGGTCGCTAAGCTATACGACTTGTGATCATTTTTAGGCGACTAATTATGATGTTCTAGGTTCTTACGACTAAAAATGCACTAAGATCTTCTAAAACGGTAACTAAAAACGCAATAGAGCGTCACCAGTTGATTTAGTGCTCAACGTGAAGGTCACCCGACGCGATTAGCTGGTCCATTTTGGTCTCCTGCTCGGTGTCCGGCAGGTCCTGATTGCTGACCGAGTCTTCACTGTTGGTCGCGTCGCCGCGGCCGCTGTCATTATCAGTATCGATGCTGTCGACGTGAACTTTGGCGTTGCAACGCAGCTCAAGGCGTCCTGGGACTCTCCTACGAGCGACGGCGGCGCCGACGTGTGGATGTACCGCGTCGAAGAGCCTGCTGGTACCGGTCTTGGCGGCGCGCCATCCTTGCCACCTCCGTCTAAAGGAGAGCACGGTAGAATCGCGAACAGGTAGAGCGCATTGATCCATTTGGGCGGGACGGCATCGACCATGCTTCCTTTTTTTCATATGAAACTGGAACTTGGTGAAGCATGGACGGTATTTTCTACATTAAAAAATGGTGAGTTGCAGAAGAATGGAGTTTCCCTTATATTAGGTGGCCTCGCCTTCTGCTCGCAAGTGGCCGGGGTACCGGCGAAAATGACACGATTTGGTCGGTCGAGTGGAAATTGGAAAGTGGATTGATGGACGGATGTGAATGTCAAGTCGTCGACTCCTTCCTAAAGTCATGGTCCCTACCGGTAAGTGCTTCTGGAACAATCGACATCTAGAAAGTTCGCTACAGTTCAAACCCACAACATGCAATCAGTTGACGTTCTCTTGCACAGTGTCCGGGAGGACATGCCGGTGCACAGCCGGTACAATACCGGCAAGTGCTCCCCAATAGAAAAGCATCGTGATGAAAAGGGCTGGCAATTGTTATTGCGATATCGACTTTGAAGGGGCAGGAGAGGAGTTGGTGTTGTTGTGGTTGAAGTGCGTGCGTTTGCATTGGCAAATCTTTAAAATGGGGTAGATTGGTTGGCTGGCTTGCTGTCTGGTTTCGCTGATACCGATGGAACGGGTCGCAGGCGTTGAGCTTGCGTTTATGTGCTTTGGAGGTGTAGCGGTGTGGCGTGTGCTCGTTGAAGTTCATTTCTTGTTTTGCTGAAGATGGCGCAGGTTGCTCGGCTCCGGAACTGCGCGAACGAGCATGAGCAAGTTTTTGCGGTCGTCGGTATTCTTCGCGACTTCATCCAGTTCCAGTATCCCGAGAAGACGTTCACCTGTGGCATGCAGATGAGCTACTTGCTTAAGGAGCTAGTCGAGTCTGGACCGGGTGGTGTATGAGCGCAGTGATCGATTGTTGCTTTATGTGGCTGTCTGACGTGTGGCTGTTGTGTTGTCGCGATGAAGTCACGAACCGTGCTGTTGGAGTACATCTCGAGTTTATCGACGAGGAGTCGACGAGCTACTTTCAAGGGTGTCGCCGTTTGCTGACTTAGCTTCCGCTGGTCGCGGTTGCAGAGGAGCTCTTCAGGCTGACGGTGTGGCGCGAGTTCGATGTGAACTTGCTTCAACCGGGTAAGTCGTTGTTGAAGCTATTTGAGTTGCTGTCACGTTTGACCGATCAAGTGTAGGCTTTGTTTCGTACGGATTGTGTACGAGATTCACCACATGTACAATCTCGGGATGTTCGGTCGAGAGGCGCAAGGCTGCGTGCCTGGAATGAGTTTGGCGGGTGATGTCGAGCAGGCTGCCGACTGCCTCTGTGAAGTTGGGGTGTCGGTGCAGCAAGCTCTGCGGAGGGTGCACTTGCTGGTCAGAGTGTGTCTGTGGAGAGCAATCCTGATTTGAACGCAGTAGGACGTGTTGGTTTTGAATCGACACAGTTCGTTTGATCTCGTTTTACCTGTCGCTGTAGTGTTTTAGCTGTTGCTTGCCATGGTTTTGCAAGAGCGAGTGGGAAAGCAAGATTTCGCACAGGCTCTAAGGACCGAATCGTAATGAGAGACTTCGGTGATGACTGATGTCGATTCGCCACTAGCTATTTGCTGGTCCTGAGATGGACTCGACTTGGCTGTGCCCTCGCTAGAAGAGCTGTTGTTCTACTGTAAATCGTTGGCTAGAAAGAGGGGAGTATTGAGTCGTCTGGAGCTGCTCGCGTGCTGACGAGACAAGTTAAGAGCTTATAGTGCCGGCAACGCTTGACCATCACCTCTGGTTGATGTTGCTAGCGTGGATAGGGAGCATTGTGGGCGTGGTCAAGAAGCTGAGGGCTTCTTGGTTAAGTTCGCCTCGCCTGGAAATCGGGAGGTGTGGTTTGGAACGTGTGCTGTAGAGTAAGAGCCGCTATGTCGGTGTGAGTTGGACAATGCAAACTTAAAGCTTGCATTGGAGCGGTTGCTTAGGGTTTGGAGTGCTTTTTGTTCAGACTGTGGTGCTCGGAAGCTGTGGGCTTGTGCCTGACTGATAGATGGCGCTCAAGTGGAAGCTCCAGCTGCTGTTGTCTAGCTGGTTGACGAAGAGCTCCAAAGCCGCTTCGCGTAGCCGCGTTGTTACGAGTTCGACGCAAGTGCTTGGCAGTGGAGAGGCAATCGGGAGAGCTCAAGTGACCATCATTGATGGCGACGAGGACTGCGCTGGTGATGAGCAGTCGGAATAGCGCGCTGACGGTGCGGTATGATGGCGATGAAGAATTGGCTTTCCATTTGTGTGTAAAGATGACGGAAGCGATTGCTCGTATGTGCGGTGTTCTGCAGCTGCGTGCTTGTTTTCAGATGCTTGTAAGCTACGATGCGGCGCAGTTTGCTTCGTGTTGCAGCGAAGTTGAGGGACCGACTCGAGCTGTCTGCCGTGGAGACGCTGACGACGGAGCCGAGGTAATTATCAGTGATGACGACGGCTGTCGCGGTGATAAGCAGTTGGGAGAGCGCCCTGATGAAGCGGAACGACGGCGGCCAAGGGAATTCATCTTTCCTTTGTGAGATGAAGTGACGGTTGTGATTGTTCGTGTGTTTGGCGTTGTTCAGCTGTGTGCTTGTTTCTAGGTGCCTGTAAGTTACGACGCGGCGCTAGCTGCTTTGCATAGCAATGAAGTTGAGGGAATTACTCGCGTACTTTACCGTGAGGACGCTGACGGTGAAGCTGAGGTGATTGTCATCGACGACGACAACAGCCTTGGAAATGGGCAGCAAGAAAAGAGCCCACACGAAGCGGTATGACGGCGGCCGAGGGGATTTGTCTTTCCTTTGTGAGTAGAAGTGATGGTTCTGATTGCGCGTGTGTGTGGCTGTGTGCTTGTTTCTAGGTGCCCGTAAGCTACGACGTGGATGATTTTGCCGAGCATATGCGTGAGTTGAAGTTGTTCCACGCACCGCAGCCGGCACTTGAACGTGTTGGCGATTTGGAAGCAGCTGTCGGGCGTGCCGAAGTTGTGGTCATCGAGGACGACGTAGGGGACGAGGACATTCGGCAGTTCGACGAACAAGGTGACGCAGAAGTGAAATGGCCGAGTGGTGTTGCCCGTGTGTTCGTTGGCAGCGGCGAGAAACCTGGCATGTGCAGGTGCGTAGACACATGCGACCCTGGCTGGTGCATCAACACTGCAGCGGCGGCGTACTGCGACTTTGAGAACTGCTCGGCGGGCCATGACTGCGGCAATCGCGGTGTCGAGTTGGGTTGTCTGCGGCTCGCCCGTTCCGCTTTTAGTTTGGGGGGTTGTAACGGCCAGCCCCTTGCCTACTCGTGTTCCTGTTGGCGAGTACTGCGGTGTGATTCGGTGTGATGAAGATTTCAGCGACGAGATGTGGAGCAGTGGGTATGAGTTCAAGTTCGGAGAAGTCAGCACTGCCAAGTCGCATGTGTTCATTGACTCCAGCCGCTGCGGCAGGTTGTGCAGGTTTATCAATCACTCCTGCGCTCCGATTTGCCGTTTCGAGGTGTGGATGAATAGCGGACAGCGCAAAGTGGTCGTCGGTACGCACGAGTCGATTCCAGCGGGTGGTGAGCTGACGTTGCAGTATTGTACGGTCCCTGGTTCACGTGTCGCTGTGCTGTTTGCGCGAGTGAGGGGTAAACGGCAACTGGGTTAGCGTCGCAACTGAGATGCATTTGGGCTTGGCGCCTCAAGTTTGGTCGCTTGACTTACCTACATCTTTCTGTGCTCAGGATAGATTGTTTCCCAGCGCCTCGTGCATCGGCCGCTGTTTTCCGCACCTTCTAAGGGAATTCGTAACTTTGCTGCTTCCTATGATCTACGGCCGCAGGCTCTGGTGCTTGAGCGAGTCTGTTGTATCCTCGACCTCATTTTTCGCGATCCAAAATGAATTATTAGCGCGCCAGGCAAGCGGTGGCCGCGCCTATGAGGCGACAACGTTGGTATTGACTTGATCGTCCGTTACTCACATACTAGAGTATGCTCTGGCGCTAGGGAACCACGTCGTCGGCTTGTCGGTCCGTCTTGCGTCGTTCACACGCCTAGCTGTCGTGGGCACCCAGCGTATTCCTGTTCATTGCTATGGCAAGACGACACGGTGCCAGTACTATGACGACCAGCACCGGTGTGGGAATGCGACGATTTCTAATGCTTCGGCATTAGCCCGAGCGATCGGGTACCCTTTAATCGAAATGCTGCGGTTGTTGAGCTTGAAGGCAGCCGAGATCGGGTGGATCGGCATCACTGAAGCTGGCCACGTCGATGGCAATCCTGAGAATCGAGCGTCGTTGATGCATTTGTCGATGCGGACGTATACGTTTGCCGGCTCCATTGACGCAACGTAAACTCCGTCGTGTTGCCGCTCGAACGTTGTTCCTTGCTTCCAGTCGATGTGGTGGATTTGCCCGGTGGCGCCGTTCGCGACTCCTTTCATAATACACTGGTTGGACTTTACTCTGACTGACATACCTGGACCGCATGAAAACGGGTTGTGTTAGGTCGAGCCAGAACATGCAGTGGAAACGTCAGATTCGTACCGATGTAGAGCGACAAAAAGACGGGAATGTTCCCGGTTTGGTTGTCTGGCAGCGCTCGAATCTTTACCGTCTCGGCACTCGTGATATTCCGTGAGAGTTGGGAGGGCACAGCATACACTTTGCATGGACTGGGAAGTGTACGTGCTGCCAGTCGTGCTGCAATTTCGTTCGTTGCGGCTCTGGCTGCATTGTCGGTCGATATCACTTGAATCAGCTCTCTGCTCACTCCGCTAACGTCCAATGGGGTGCACCGTCGAGGAACGAGCGTAGCTCGGGTACCCATTCGCCAAAACGTCCTTTTGCCAACCAACGCCCCCCACTCGGGATCTCGTGCAAAGCGCATGTTCGCTTTTAAGTAGACGACCTTCTGGATTAACTTGTACAACCGGCTGCCGCTATCTTGTAGTGCTGTGAACGGCTTCGCAGCGTTCGATTTTCGGAAGAGAGACATGCCCCGCACTGTAAGCAGCTGGCAATGGTCGGACATCAGCACGGTGACTAATCCTCCGAATGGGTCTTGGCTCTCCTTTAGTCGTCGAAGCGCTTCTTCCCATAACCCGAATAGCTTCAGGTCCGTCATTAAGAGCTCGTCGACGACGACGTACAAAATTGGATCCCAGAGATGCAGCAGCTCCTCGCTTGGGTTCTGGATGTGCTTGGGCAATCTGGATTGGTTGATCCCGATACTGACTGAACTGTGCATGGTCAGTCCCTGCAGACTAGCTGCCGCGATTCCTGTTGATGAGGTAACCATGACACAATCCGCTCGTTTTCATGCCACGGCGAGACTTCGTACTGGATCCACAATCCGCGACTTGTCCGTCCCTACAGCTCCAGTTACGATTATGGGCGAGTTTGTGAAGTATCTGTGATGAGTTGTCGATAGGGGCATGTCCACGATCCTGTGTAGCAAAGGCACTGCGAGATGGGCGAACGCAACGTGCTGCTCTCGGTTCAACGTGTAAAAGCGGGACACGTCGTTGACCGAGGCGTACGGCGGCAGCTATCGCACGGGCGATGCCTGCTCTACGTAAGCAAGACTACTTGTTGCTCTGCTCAACACTTCTACTGTCACTTCGGCTGTAGGGTCCGTTGGTAGAGTGCCGCTCGCCTGCAAATGCTCTTAGGTGCTGCTTGGCTGCTCAAATCGGCGAATGTTCTTCGCGATCGACGCTGCACGAACAGTCAAGCGTTCGGTGTTGTCCTCAGGGAGCTTTGCGTTTCGCATGCATCCCTTCAAAAGCCGCTTCATCAAAATGGATGTCTCGTCCGACAGCATCGCATAGCTGATCTCGTCAATTGCCTCCATGTCTTTTTCATCTTCACTCAAGTTCACGTCAGCGTCGTACAAGTCGGTGGGCACCGCAACGAAGTCATGCAGCTGTGACTCAGGTTCGTCTTGCCCATTGTCGTGAATATGTTGAACGTCGTCATCGCTGCATCTTTTGTCGTCTTCGCTCGGGCTGGCTCTGTACTCGCTAGCGGCGTCGAGGCACAGGTAGTATTGCTGATGGAACTCAAGAACTCGCGCGGTTTTTTGGCGCGCTGCAGGATTCCGTTGGAGGTAGTGTTGCTTCGCAGATCCCGTCGCGTCCAACAAGTCGGTTGGGCTCCGAAATGGGCAGTACAAAAGTACCGCCGATCGATAGTATCTATCTGATTGATCAACGTAGTCTTCGTTGCCGAGGCACCGTGCGTCAGCGAGCCTCGGACCGATTATTTCCGGTACTCGAGGGTTGCTGAGTTTGACCAGTCTGTGGGTTCGCAGGTGTCGTGCCAACGCT
>JAADXW010000155.1:0-34952 GCA_023337975.1 Phytopythium ostracodes
ACATCCGGGCGGCAGCACCGAAACGAGCGAAGAAGTCAAAGCAAACATCTTCCGTGAGGCGCGGTCACTCGGCGTCAGCGCGAGCAAGATACAGTTCCTTCCGAGGTTGGTTTCATGTTCTAGTGACGGTGCTGTATGATCTCATGTGGCTGGTTCCAGGTTGCTGAAGCACTTCGGACGCAAATCGTGGCGTGAGTTTTGTGTCAGGGTACCGAAAGCAGAGCATTTGCGGCGTCACAGCATCGGCGGACTCTTCCTAGACACGCTCATTGTAAGTATCCGAGCTGGTGTTGTTGTTGCTTTGGTGGGTTAACGAGCTAAGCGCGCAAGTCGCTTTCCAATTGTGGCATCTCCTGCAGTATGGGGCACACTCGACCGCCACTGACGCGCTATACGCGGGCTTACCGGTGCTTACCCTAGCTGGAGATTCCTTTGCGAGGTACGACAATTGTTGGCGAAACGGTATCGCGGAAATGCTTGACATTGACAGCTCTGGGCGCTATGCTTCATAGTCGAGTCGCCATCTCGTTGTTAGCCAACACCTACACGCGGGAACTGATCGCGTTCAGCCGCCGCGAGTATGAGGACCTGGCAGGTGCGCAAGTCAGCTGATGTCTGTACATCGATATCGCGTTATGCTGACGCATGATTCTTCTCTCTTGCTACGTTGGTGGCGCGATTGCTCTTGCACAGTCTACCTGGCAACACACCCCAAGACATTAGCTACGATCAGACGTCGGCTGCGAGCGTCGCCCACGGCGCTGCCGACGCTGTTCCGGACGCGAGAGCACTCTCAGAACCTGGAAGCAAGCTGGGAGGCCATGTTCGATATGCACTCGCTGACCAACCGCAGCTGGCACATACGCTTGACTCAGACGTAGAAACTACTGGTAGTCGCTTGCTTAGACGTGCATTTTCGTAGCAAAAGCCCCAGAACGTTCGGTATTGTCAAGTTGCTAGTGTTGATGCGTGCAATAATCGTTGCAGCCGTCCTGTTATGAAATTGGCGGTCTTTCGTTGCAGGATATACTATGCAAAATGAACTGTGCCGTTGTGCGCGCTTCTCTAATTCTCGTCCGGTCTGGGGAGGCCCCGCATTGTCGAGAGCTTCCTTCACCACGCGAGCAGATGCACGGGTTTACTTTCTTGTTCAGGTGCCTGGCTCCTCTCCGGTGATTTGAGACTCTCGCCGTACAACACCGTCAGAACACCCGCACCGCACCCAATGAGCCATGGCACGTAGTCGACTGCGGCCGTGCCGAAGACGGACTGTACTCCTGGGACGTACACCACGATGACGACGATCAGGATCTCGATCACAGCGCCGTAGATGGTCACCGTGTTCTTGAACAGCCCATGTTTCGTGATTGACGAGCGGCGGGTCTTGCATACCCAAATGTAAAACTACTGGCACACAACCAGCGCGATGAACCAGGATGCACACGCTTGTGCGACCAACTTTGTCTGAGCCGGGGCATCGAGGCAGTCGCCATCGTCGTTGCAAAGCATCTCGGCGTCCGTCTTCCAGTACTTCTCAGTGCTCAAGAAGAGGCGGCTGAACGACACGCCACGGCACCGGAAGACAGCACCGTAGGCGACAATGCAACCCGCCGCGTTGAGCATACCGGCCACGACGTAAGAGTAGAGCAGAAGCGACGTGGACATGAGTCGATCCTTGTTCAGGTTGCGAGGTGGGCGGCGCATGGTGTCGTTCTCGACCGATTCATAAACGAGAGAGATGGCTGGCCCGAGCTCCATGCCGAGGTCAATGCTCAGAATCTGCAGCGACGTCATACCTGCGGGCATCCCCAGCGCCAAGTTGATCGTCACAGGCGTGATCCCGGGCCACAAGTGGGTCAGCGTGTACGCGATCGTCTTCTTGAGGTTGTCGTAGGTCGCGCGACCCAACTCAATGCCGCACACGATCGACGATAAGTTGTCGTCCATGAGAATAATGTCGGTCGCCTGACGCGCGACGTCGCTGCCGTTTAGGCCCATGGCCACGCCTACGTCCGCCTGTTTGAGCGCCGGGGCGTCGTTCACACCGTCGCCCGTCACGCCGACACATTCTCCCAGCTCCTGACTGGCCTGTACGATCTATAACTTGTGCTGTGGCGTCGTGCGAGCAAAGACGACGGACTTCAACCCCAGAATGGCCTTCAGCTGATCCTCTGAGGTGGTCGATAACGATGCCAGGGACCACCGCTGCGTCGAATCTTGTCAATGGGACAACGGCGCTAGACCCTATCGTCGACGACGGCGTCAACAAGCCCAGCACGCGATCATCACCGCTCAATGGACCGATTTCCCCGGCAATCGCTCGCGCAGTGAGCGGGTGGTCTCCGGTTACCATGAACACTTTAACGCCGGCAGCCTTGCATTTGGCGGTCGCTTCAGGCACATCGTCGCGTGGAGGGTCCATTATGGCCACCAGACCCACGAAGAACAGGTCATCGCAAGGAAAGTTGACCTCTTCCACTGAGAAAGCGTTCTGTGGCGCCGGGAAGCGCCGCGTTGCCAACGCGATCACACGCCGGCCATTGCTTCCAAACAACTCGTACGCCGCCGTGAAATCGCGCATGAGCTCATCGTTGACTGGGGTCTCGGTACCAGAGCTAGTCAGGAACGTGGAGCAGCCCTTTACTATTACCTCCGGCGCGCCTTTCATGAACACGTCATAGTTGGTGCGAGTGGATTGCTCGCCGGGGGCAGGGACGATCACGAGCTGCCACTTGTTGGTCGAGTTGAAGGGGAGCTCAAACAAAAGAGGGTACTCTGCGCGTGCGACGTCCGAGGAGTAGTGGATGTCGGCGAGGCGAAGCAGCGCAATGTCGGACGGATTGCCAGTGTACTGGCGCTTACCGGCATGACCGTGGCGCTCATGCATGAACTGCCCGCTGAGAGTCCTCGTCGTATTACCCGCCATCTTGGACTCAGTTGGATCCGACTCCCCCGCGGCTGGGACCACGCTCCCGGGGCGAGACACCGGCGTGGTCGCTGTCACACTTGCAGCATCAGGTGCAGCGCGGTTGCACAACGCGGCGCCTCGGAAGAGTAAAGCCTTGGGAGTGGTTCCAGCTAAGTAGTCCGTTTTGTCGTCCAGCTCGACCATGATGTGCTCGCCCGACGGCTGCGCCGCGAATTCTCGGCCCGTCCACATGTCCATCAGTGTCATGACGTTCTTGGTGAGTGCCAGTCTTGTCCGTGGCAATGAGCAAGATGGAGCCCAGCGTCTCGACGCAGTCCAGACGCTTGACGAAGATGTTCCGAGCAGCCATGCTGCTGGCAGTGATCGTAAGCAAGGATATGACAGAAGCAGGCAGGCCATGTGGCACATTTGCGACGATGATGACCAGGAAGCCATTGACGAACGTGGAGAGGACGTCACGACCGTTCTTTCGGGCCAGCCCGATCGCGAACAGCACGGCCGCCATGGTCACGGCAAGGACGCCAATGAACCGAACAAATCTCTTGAATTTGCTCTGCATGTTCGTCTCGCGCTGGACGGGCGACGTCGCGAGCTTGGCGATGCGCCCAATGACCGTTTGATCACCAATGCTGAGGACAAAACCGAGGGCGGAGCTGTCAAAGCACAACGAGCCGTTGAACGCGACATTCTTGCATTTGAGTGGTGCCACGGAGTCGTCCTGATCATCCGAGACCAGGCTGATGAGCTCCGACTCGCCGGTGAGCGACGAGTTCTCAACCTTGAGATTGTTGCGCAGCAGGACGCGTACATCCGCGGGTACCTTATCGCCGTTGTGCACCCAAACCAGGTCTCCCACCGCGAGTTCTTCAGGGATGATTCGGCTCGAGCCATCGCGTACGATTGAGCACTGGAGTGGGAGCATGTTCTTGAAGGAATCCATGACTTGGCTCGTCGACCACGCCTGGAAGAACGTGATGGTGCACGTGATGATCACAATGGCGAACAGCACGAGCGCCAGGTACAGGTTGAGCATCACGGACGTGTCGATCAAGTACGAGATAAGGCTCAGAAGACCGGCGACGCTGAACAAGATCATAAACAGATCCAGGAACTGCTGAAGGAACAACTTGTAGTCCAGCACGCGTTTCGGCGGCGTCAGGCGGTTGAATCCGTGCGTGCGGCGTGCTTCATCGACATTCGCAATCGACAACCCTGCGCTCTGCTCGAGGTTCGCGGACGAAATCTGGCTGCTGGGGACACGTTTCGCTAGCTCCTCGACGCTGACATAGGGCTGACAGTATCGCTCCTCACCTCTGCTTGTCTTGGCGGTCTTGCTTTTCGCTTGAGGTCCACTGTATCACAGGCGCCCGCTGTTGCTTCCTGCGGCTGCGGAGGAATGGGCGGTAGGACCACTTGCTCAGGATCTGCTAGGTCCACCATCGATGCCGTGCTCGAGAGAGGAGCCGGAGGAAGAGGCTACTAGGCTGGTCGTTGACTTCGCTTGGGTTGCTCGTGGCAAGTTGAAGAGGAATGCAGTCCAACCCAGCTGTGGGCTGAGGACAATGCGCCGCGAGTGCCTGGCGTAGTTTCATCGGAGCGAAATTTAGAGAATGGTGGTCGAGAATCCACCAGCCACCTTCGTCGGCGGTGTCTATCGATCCTCTCAAATGGCTACCCCCGCCGCCGAAACCGCCAACGGCCTCCTACCACCGCATCCTCGCACTCAATGTGAAGCAGCAGTCGTGTCGCGGGCCGAAGGAAATGGATCAAGGATATGAGGAAGCTCGCTTGCGTTCGTTGGCTAACAATACGCTGCTGCCGCAGGAGTCTCGCCATCGGCCTTGCCTCTAAATTTATCAATGGTTAATCTCCATCATCAGGTACTAAAGAAGAAGTATCAAACAACTCGATAGGATCGATGCCTCTCACAATCTGGACAAGAATAGTCACTTTTGGCTTTCGCCGAGATCTTGGCAAAGACGAATGGATACGCAGAGGAGCGTGCATCTACTGCTGGCCCATGTATTGATAGTTCAAAGAAAATATACAGTGCCAGCAAGAGATGTCCCATTCCAAGGAAACACGAGCTCGAGATTCGCCGTGGATCATACTGCCACACATGGGCCCTGATGGATCCGGACACCTACCGCTTACTACCTGTTCTTATGCTAGGAATGCATGTACGGAGCGTTTCATGGTCCAAGCTAATTGCAGCAAGAACTCCACACAATATCTCCGATTCGCTGTTTGCCAGCGCTCGCCACACCACCCCGCTGCTCATCGGCCACACGACCAACGACGTCACATTTCTGCGGGCCGCCAGCCATGCGCGCGGCCGTCAAGACGCGGGGAGCGCCGCGAGCGAGCTCCTCTCCGCCCATCCAAGTCAAAAGCTTTGAGTCGCCGCCCGGCACCATCAATCTGCAGTTGTTGCACGCCACACTTATACATACACACCGAAGAGAGCCTCAGGCGCCCCCGCTGTTGGCCTGTATCGACGTCACCTTGGCGTCGTTCGAACTGGGAATGGCGTGGGGCGTCGCGGAGCGCAATGCGCATCCCAACTCGTCGTCGTGACCACTTATATCTATGCATCCTGATTGGTGGAAACGTAAAAAATGCTCTCTTTCCCCACCAATCATTCTACGAGTAGAGTACCGGGGGTACCAGTTGAACAACTCGTTGTACCGGTATTGAAATGGGTAGTTCGATCGCAAGGTAGAACGTGTTGAACCTGTCGTTACCTGCATGCAAGGCTGGTTAGCACCCCTCTAACCGAACGGATACAAAGAGGTATCTTCCGCTACTGTTAGTTCCCGCCAGTCTCAATGCTGATGCCGCTTTGGAGCATCGTCTGCACGTGGAGAAGCGAGTTACTGAGCGTGTCGCCGTCGTCGCGGTCGGCGCAGGTGGCGCTCAGGTCTCGGAGGAGCGCGTAGTACCTGGTCGGGTTGTCGCGCTTGATCTGTCGGTGCAGGAACCTGGCCGCCAATCTAGTCCGTTGCACGACAACACGTCCTTAGTCAGTTAACACGACCCACCATTCCGCTTGAAAGCCGTACTGTGAAGAGTGGACGTACACTGCGACGCGAGTTTCGCACGAGCGAAGAAACATAAGAGCGGAGCCGAGACCGCCAACTCGCGAAAGTGCTGCGTCACTCGACTCGCAGAGATGGAAGAGAATGACGGCTGCGCAGACTCCAGCGTCGCTTGTGATGGACCGGGTGGAACTGCAGCAAACACCGCGACAACAATGCTCGGACGGTAGTTGGTGAACTGTGAGCACCGTCGCTGCGTGAAGAAAGAAGTCAGGGCCAAGAGCTGCCAGGAGGTCCATGTCAAGAGAGGCGCTCCCGTTGAGGATACGAAATGCCGTCGAGTCCGACTTCCCGTCTTGGTCATCATGAGTTGTGATGTCGGGAGTCGTCGCAACACCGTCCACGGACTTGGGCTGCTCGCCAGCCGACTGGTCGAATGCCAGGCGACGCCGATCGGCATGAGTTGTTTCTGCGCTTTGACAAACGTCGAGGACGAGCAACATCAGCACCGAGATCTCCTCCTTGTTGGACTCGTTTTGCTTGACCACCACGTCCAGGCAAGTGCGGAGCTCGGTGACGGCGGCTTCATTTGCTTCCTGTCGAATCGAGCAGCAACAAGTTAGACACATCCTCGTGGCACTTGCAAATGCTCTCGCTTGGTTGTTCCCACCTTGGTCCGCCGCAGTCTTCTAATGAATAGAGTAACCACGCGAGCAAATGAGAATCGCTCGGCCGTTGAGGACGAAGCCGCCACGAGATCCCAAAGTCTGGTCTGCGCCGCACATCGAATGTCGCCGTTCTCGTCAAAGCGACCGGCCTCACTGACCTCCTCTCCGGCCAATTTTTCACCCCCATGCTCACCCATAGGCTTCAGGATCGCATCACGTGAACCGTTGCCATCAGTAGAAGTGTCGACACCGAACGCGAGGAGCTCTGCGAGCCACAATTCGCCTCGGAATTTCTCCGCTTTGCTGCTGGATGCGAGCAACTCGTCGAGCTTTCTCATGACAGTATCGGCGAGGCGTCTCTTTTCCTGGCTCTTGGCAACCCGGATCGCGTTGGATAAGCCAACGCTTCGCTCGAAGTAGTCGTCGATGTGGAGGAAGCGGTGCAACTGCATTAGAACAGCTAGTGTCGACTTGTCAAACAGCGACAGGTGGGCGGTTGCCAGTGTCTTGGCAATTCGCGGAATTAACGGCGAAGAGAAAGTCAGTGGGGAGCGAAGCCACTGCGATGAGAACTCTTGCTCGAGCAGCGCCAACCAGAGCAAGTCTGGGTCCTTACAAACAGGGGCGGCAGCAGTTTTCGATCTATGTAGCTGCTCGCACGCCAAGTCGAAGACCGCCATGAACAGAAGTTGCTGGACGCGCTTGCTCGCAGTAGTATAGAGCATCGCGAGCAGCAATTCGAGCGAGCAGCACTGCTCAAACGCCACAGGGGAGATACGAGGCCCACTTTTTGGCACTGGTGGCGAGAGAGAGGTGGGCGTCGATCCCATTCGTGGCTCCGACGTGTAGACGGTGGCGATCATCAGCTCCACGACGTGTTCCTGAACGTGCGAGTCTTGAGGCGGACTCATAGCTACGGTCTCCACCACGTAGCGTATGACACCGGGGTTCAGCTGGCTTAGGCGGTCACGCCTGAAGCCTCCGTTTGTATCAGGTTGTTTGACGAACAGCGCGAGGCAGTCTGTAGCTGCTTCTACCCACCTCAACTCGGCGCGTTCAAGCCCTTGCGCTGCTCCTCGTGCTTGTCGTCGGGTTGGGGATGCGGATGCTGTGCCCGCGACCACCACAGCTTTGGCTAGCATCTCCCGCAGCGTGGCAAAGAGCTCGTCCTCGAGCCTTACAATGTCTCGCAGTGTGCTCCGTGACGAGGTCGCCGCAGTCGTGAGTAGGATCGATGTGGCTGATACTCCGACTTGGAACAGTATCGTAAACGCGAGCTGGCGGGACACGGACGACGGCTGAACAGCGAGCTGGAGGAGCCAAAGCCGAGCGTCGTCGGGTCCATCTGCACGAGTCGGCTGCCTTGGATCGTTGTCACCAAATGTTCCAGCTAGATACGCGCGAGATATAGTGTCGACGATCGTGGACGTCAACTCTAGCGCGTACTCTTCCTCCTGTAGCGACAAACACTCGAGCGCCTGCAGCTCGCACAGCTCGTCTCTCAGCGTGTCGATGGCGTCAAGACCCACGCTGTCGGAGGGGTAACCGTGAAGCGTAAGCAGCTGTGGGGAATACGCGCCGGTCTCTTTAAGATGGACGAGCTTCTCGGTCGCCTCGCACTCGCGCAGCAACGTCCGCGCGTCGGTCACCGCGAGCAATCGCCGAGCCAACGATGTCTGCTGATTGGGCTGCTGTCGCAGCATTGCACTTGCCGTTGCAGTTGGGGCCGCCACCAGAGACGCGGCGCCGTGCACGCGGCTGCGCTGCAAGAGCCGCGCGGTCGCTTCGTCCGCGTCACGCGCCGCTGCGGCCGGCGTTGTCATCGCCAAGCTCAAGCAGAGGCAAGAGCCCGTGCAACTTGAAGGTTCCGTTTGGCGAGGTAAACCCATTGTAGCATTCGTCTGCGACAGCGAACGTACAGTAGCTCTTCGTGTCCATGCCCTTGGTTCGGCTCGGCTCGGCTCGAGGTTTTGTCTTGTTGTTTGTATGTCGAGCCACGGCTCGGCTCGCCCCGACCGTTACAGAGACGCCACGGGACTTCCGACTCGGAAGTTCCGAGTCAGTCGTTTCGCATTCACCGCCCGAACCCCCGTCTCGGTTAGCATCGCGCCGATGATCTGCCGTCCTCGTTCCGAAGTCCGTCCGAACGGCAAGTGTACCAGTAGACGACGATGAACTTTCGTCCATCCCCCTCCGTTTCTTCCGGGCGGTGAGCTGTTGGGGCCTTGAGCATGGCTGTCGTCTCGATCTTCTGGCGGTCGGCTACAGTAGTCGGTCGGTCAGTTCACTTCTGCATTCGCCACCGCCAGCGACAGCACAGACTCACCACTCCACTCAGCAGACCGACGGACGATGCGCGCGGCGAAGCTGACGGCCGAGGACGACAAGTACCTGGCGCTGCTGGAGGACCAGCGCGACCAACACTTCACGCGGCTGCCGCTGCTCTCGGGCTTCCGCGTGCTCGCGCTGTTCGCGTACGAGGACCTGCAGGGCAACACGGACAAGTTCGTCGTGGGCGCCAACGTCGAGTGCGCCAACATCGGCGGCGCGCTGTGCGCCGAGCGCTCGTGCATCGGCCAGCTGCAGCTGCTGCCCGTGCGCCGCGTGCGCAAGGTCTACATCGTCTCGGACGCGGACGAGTGCCTCACGCCCGGCACGCTTTGCCGCGAGTTCCTCAGCTCCAGCCCGCTCTTCACGCGCGACACGCCCTTCATTATGCGTGCCAGACGCTGCCGCCCGTGCATCGCCACGCTCGCCGAGCTGTACCCGTTCCCGTCTCTCTACGACCGCGTGCCCCGGGGCGAAGTACTCGACCACGCGCGCGCCTTCTGCTCGCGGTCGATCATAAGCTGCGGCTGCGGCGCGCACGACGAGGGCAGCCCTGCTCTGAACGGCAAGCACACGCCGGAAGATGGCACGGACGCACTGCAGCGGTTCATTTCGGAGCAGGCTGCGCTGCTGGTGGACGACAAGGAGCGGCAAGTGTATGCGGCGGCGATCGAGGCCACTGCGCGCGACAACCGCGACGACCTGTTCCCGCTCCGGTACGCGGCGGGCGTGCTCTTCTCGGACGGCGAGATCCGCACGACGTGGCAACACAAGACGCTCGAGTACGGCAGCTCTCTGGACCCGATCTCCAAGCTCATCCCGTTCATCGAGGCCAAGCAGACCGGAACTGCGAACGTTGCAACGCCAGTGTTCATGCTGCAAGTGGACCAGTTCGGCATCCTCCATGCCCCGTCGGCGCGAGCACGTGCCTACTTCTTCGAGTACGCGTTCCACGACCTGGAGATGCCAGTGCACGACAGCGACGGCAAGCTGCAGCGCGTCAAAGTCAGCCAACTCGTGGCCGAGTCGCCCGAGTGCATCGCCGCGAGCTGTCACTAGGCCAGGCTAGAGCCGTCGACGATGACACTGGAGCCGATGTTGAAGCGAACACCTCAAGTTCGACCTCTTCGTGAAATTAGTTCTCTCAGTGTAGCCATTTTATCTTTCTTGGGCACAATAGCAGACCACACATCAACAGTGAAGCCGCTTTCGATTCACCACAATGACATGTTGATCGTCTTGGAGGTTACTTGACTTGGGTGTGTGTCAGGATCAGCTGCCGCATCTTCTGGAGCTGCTCGGGGGTCGCTCTCGAGAACTGTTACAGACGATCAAGACACACACGCAACACCGCTTTTTAATCCTCCTTCATGGCCACGAACCTCTTGAATGCAAGACTTACGACGGCAGGAAGGATCTCGCGCAGACTGATCTTGCCGCTGTCATCGCGGTCGATGGTGCGAAAAAGTTTGTCGATGTCGGCGCGGCCGAACAGCGGGCCGCTGCTCTTGATCAAGTTCACCCACTCTTGTTGGTCTAGGTCGCCTGAGAAATCCTCGTCGAACCGCGTCACCAGCGCGCCGAACTGCATGACCTGCTTGACGGTGTAGTGCGGGCCAAACGCGTTCGCTGGCGCCCCGTCCAGCGGCATCGACGCAACAGAGACCAATGGTTGCGTGCGAGACGGCGACGTTGACATGAGTGAGGAGGATGAGGCTGACGAGGCCAGTGTAGCACTGGAAACAGGCGCAAGTCTGTGCTGCTGTTGTTCTGGCCGCTTGTCTCCGGCCCCACGAAGCGCAATCCCCTCGTAGACCTTCATCTTTCGCTCGATGTTAGCGCGTTCTTGGCTAGTTCGGTTCGGGAGCACTGGAGCTGACGCGCTATAGCTCAGCAACGTCTTCTTGGGCGGTGAGTTAGCAAGATCGTCGCTTTGAGTGCTGGTGCTACCGCTACTTACCGCCCAGGCTCGCTTGCAGTCATCTTGTGGACCGTTTGAAGCATCAGATGCCTCCTTCTCGGTGCTAACCACGTCCGGTCTCACCACCAGAGCTGGTAACGGCACGTTCCGCGTGACGGTCACACTCGCGTCCATGCGGATTCCCAGGCGTTTGCTCATCGCTGCTCTCTTCGTCGACCCGGCTTTCGGCATGGACTTTGGTCCATCGAGATGACGTTGATCTTCATCATCGTGGAACGGAAGAGCGAGGCCATCACCCAGCTTGTCGATCAAGAATGACGACGGTACCACGTCAAGGGCCCGCAATGCTGGAGACGCTCGCGCTCGATACCGGCGATGCAGCTCCTGCGGGTAGTTCTTCATGGCGCGCAGCACGCTGTCGCCGGGTAACTGGCCGTTGCTCATGCTGATGGCGGCGGCGACGCGTTTCTTGGCCAAAACCTCGCGCTCGCTCACACTGAGGTAGCCGGGAGGCTCGAGAGCGACCTTGGACTGTATTGACGCAAGCAGAGTTGGGCTGTCGCGCTCGAGTGCCTTGAGTCGTGCGAGCTCTTCCGGTCCAAACAGACCGCGTTGCTCCCCCGCCTTGACTGACGCGGCTGGCGAAAGGGATTGGTTGGTGCATCATAGCAGATAAAGCAGTCAGTATGCAGTCAGACGGACGGGAGTAAGCACTAGTTAGAGTAATGATGGACTCACGGGCGAACGGGACGACGGGGTCATCCCCTGGATGTGGCTTGAGTGTCGATTCCGTCGTTGGCTTCAACAGCCGCTGTTGCGAGTCTTTGAATACGTCAGCGTACGTGTCTTCGCAGCTTAACTCATTGCTTTCCATGGATGGCGGTGGCATGTGACCACGCCTGCTTTGCTGCTGGTGTTTGCGAATGACCTCCATCGCTATGCGCGAGTGCTGCGCGCTCTCATCTCCTGTCAAGTGGCGCGTGAACTTCCACGCTCGCGGTTGAGTATTCTCATCAGTGTCAGCCGACGACGACGTCGACTTCTTGGATGCCGTGGATGGCTCCTTGGTGGTGGAGAACTGACCCATGCACCCGCCTTCCCAGTCCCAGACTTTGACTGAGCAGTCGGTCGAGAAGGAGAAGACGGCTCCGGGAAACGGCACGCTGCAGACACCCGCCACAAATGAATTGTGCGCCACCCACGTGCAGCTCGCATGACACCCAGGGATTGAAGCGCCGCGGTTAGTCTGACTACCGTCCCCTTGAAGTGAAGCTTCGTTCGACGACATTGACAATTGCGGCGTCGATGGCGTCGGAGGGAGGCCGCGGAACCAGTGACGATCATCGCCCTGGAGTCGCAAGATACTCAACTTGTGGTTGAAACGGAGTTGTTGCTGTTGCTGCTGTCGCTTCGGCTGGTGTTTATGCAGCGCGAGAAACGGGTTCGACGCCGCATTAGACGCAATGGTGCTCGTAGTACTGTTCATGTCGCCACTTCCATTGAGGTCACCGGGGACCGACCGCCGCGTCTCAAAATGCAACGGTGGGATACCTCGCTTGTGCGCAACATGCTGCAGCGCGCGCAGATCCCATCGATGGACAGCTCCATCGCTGTCACCCGCAAAGATCGATGCATGAGGTTCGACCGTCGAACAGATCGACGTGATCGCCACGCGGTGTGAGCGCGAAGGCACTCCATTCCCTGCACTATCGTCGCCGATACGCCGTCCGGTAGCCGGCATTGCACAGTCGCCGTCTCTACTCGTGCTCCTGCCTCCCGAATTGGGTGTTCGCGATATCGTCGATCGGCCGGCAGCAAGCAGAGCCATCAGCGGGCGGATCGAGTACGTGGGTGCGCTCTTCCCACCTGACGTCGTTGAAGTAGACGTCGCCCAAACAAACACAGCGCCGGCGGCATCGCCGGAGATTAACAGCGGCGCGCTACAGTGAAAGTGCAGCGCGCGCACTTCGCTGTGATGGCCCAGACAACAAAAGAGCAGATACATGTTGGTGAAGTCGTAGACGTGGAGCGCGCCTGTTTCATCCGCTGTTGCCACGAGCGGTTGCGCAGAGACAGTGGCCGAAGCAGAGAAAGCGCACGCCGTGATACTCGCATCGTGTGCGTTCTCGACCGTTCGCAGCACCTCGAGGTCGGTGCGACCGGCTTGGGATAGCGACACGCAGACACTGCGGTCGTATCCCGTCGAGATGAGGCACTTGCAGTCGGGTGTCAGGCACAAGAGGTCAGGGATCCACTAAAAACGCAGAAAACAATTATGATCAACAACGTACGTTCGTGTGGGGGCAGAAGAGTAGTGACGATATGATGCCGTCGTGGATCTGTGACTTCTGATCGAGGGCGGGTCAGAACGAGATGTTACAGATAAAGAGCGTCAGTCGATACCCCCGCCAGCGTTTGACGCATATATTTTCACATACCATCAGCAGCGCACCCGTCACTGGGTTGTAGAGCCGAATCGCACCGTCCTGCCATCAGCAAACAGATAACCACCCACCCCCAATCAGGCCCCGACCGATCTCGAATACAGCATCCACACACAACCCACGTTAGTGGCGACGAAGAGCTTGCGCTCGCGCGGCTCGTCGAACGCGAGGCCGCAGATCTCGGCGTCTCGCACGGACACTGGCTCCTCGAGCTTCTCGCCCGAGTTACCGTTCCAAACGGCCACGTTGTTGCCTACAGCACCAACAAACGTGTTGGCCACGGCGTTGAAGACCACGTAACGCGGCGGTCGACGCTCCTCGGACTGAGCTACTGCGCGGAAGCGTAGCAATCGAAAGTTGCCAGCGATTACGTCGCAAAGCGAGCTCAGTGCGTTGGAGCTCGTAGCTTTAGCGCTGCTGGCATCATTGTTGGTGCTTCTGTCGCTGGTGCTGTTCACACCCGTGTCGACACTGCTAGCGGTGGCGACCGAGGGAGGGAAACCAACAGCAAACGTGTGAAATCCGCACGTGGAGCTGGACGTGTGCGTGTCGAATGACTGAAGCACCGTCACCAGGTCGGTCGAGTACCCGCGGACGCAGCGAGTGACGTCCCACAGCTTGAAATGCCCACTCTGGTCGCCTGTGACGGCTGCCACCATCATCATCGTCGCGCCCATGCTGCCACCACCAACCAACGAAGAAGATGTGGCAGACACGAATTTCGCACCGATGAGACTGTGGTGGTGGCCCGAAAGCTTCGCGCGCAGTGACCGCATCGGTACACTCCAGCAATAGGCTTCGAACTCAAACCCGGCGCTCAGCAGCACGGGTTCAAGATAGTCGAGCGACTGAACTGCTTGAGCATGCCCAAGGAGCTCGAACACCACCCGCGGACTGTTGCTGCTGTCGTTGCTGCTGGTTGGGTTACCTCCGCTGATTGTTGGGTCGGATGGGGACGTCGAACACTCCCAAACTGCAATCGAATGGTCGAACGACGCCGTCGCAAACGTTGGTGGAGATCCGCCTAGCTCAACGATGTCGGCGAAGCGGTCGCAGTGTTGCTGTCCGTGCTGTGGTTGGAGGTGCGTGGTCGCTCGCTTGGTCTCGATATCCCACAGATGAGCACTCTTGGCGCCCGACACGAACAGCTTCTGGGTCATCGCGCACCACTTGATGCTGTGCGGCGGGTACCGACTGGAGAGCTTGAGTGCGAGCACATACGCGCCCGTAGACGCGTTGACAATGGACCAAATCGAGATGCACGAGTCACTTGTGGCCACCGCGAGCGCGTTGCGTGACGGGACGTGGTCGATATCGACCGCTTCGACCGCTCCAGGCGGCACGCCGAGCTTCTCGCAGCAGTTGAACTCGTGTAGCAACGTCAGGTCCGCGTCGCACATCTACAACACAGCAGTCACCAGAGGCGCTTAGGTTGCGGTTGGCATCGAGACCAAATGAAAGCGTCACATGGCGGTGTTACCAAGATCAGCGAGGATTCGTTCTCTATCACAGCCACGCGCTTCAGGCTCGGCATGGGACGGATCTTGCTGATCCGGTACGGAAACGTTCTACAGAAGAGGTGCCATCAGGAGACGGCAAACCAGCCAGTTAGCCATCCTGAGTTCGACCAGGTCGGTTCTTCTAGCGTTGAGTATCATAAGCCATTCTTCAATGCCGCACCTGCCCCGGATCTGGCCCCTCAGGTTTTGCTGCTGGTACAAGGCCGCTGCATGCACGCTCGCGCCATCAGAGCCGTTTGTCTCGCTGCTACTGTCGTCACCGATCGCGGGGGCGTCGTGAGTTGCAATGAGGCCGAGCGAGATGCAGAACGTAGTGAACTCGTCCCAGTCGACCACTGCGTCGCCGTTGATGTCGATCTGCTCGAACAACTCGAATAGAAGCGCAACGATAGCCGCCGCGCGTGCCGGGTGCCGTAACTCTGGACGTGCGAGGAGCAGCGAGTACAGGATGATGCGTGCAAACTGCGGCTTCTGGAGGCCGCAATCAGGGAAAAACCTCTCGATACCGAGGAACTCGTCGCACGAAAGTGCGGCGCAGATGGACGCGACGCTCGTGAGCCCGTTGCGGTTCGGAATTTCAATCTCCGGGATGATGTCGAGCAGAAACACCTGCATGCACTCGGCCAGCGCGGCGTTGATTGAGCTCCGCACGTTCCCACGCTCGCCGATAGCATGAAGGAACCACTCGCCGCGTCTGCGCCGATCCCTGAAGAACTTGCACGCGACAACGTAAACCGTGTTGACCGTGGCTTTTTTGTCATGAATGTGGTTCAGCACCCGCGATGTCGAGCCGCTACCGATCGCGCCATTCGCAAACTCCTCCAAGTCGATCTCATCGGCAGATGGCGGCACGCACAAGTCGCAGGTGAGCGAGAACGGATTCAGCACTGGGCGGCAGGCGATCGCGTCCTCCGAATACGAAACCACGACGCCAACGACCTCGACTGACGCGTTCAGCTTGTCGAGCGAAAAGCGCACGACCTCTTTCTCCACGGCTTCCTTGGCTGCTGCGCGCCGAATCAGCAGGTTGCCGTCGCCAAAGTACCCGCCGCCGTCGTTGGAGTGAGTAAGTGAAGTTGGCCAGTTTGGCCGCGCAACTTGAGCTCCTGCCCGCCTTGAGGGCTGTGTTGGACCGCGTGCCACCTGCAACACATTTCCCTATCCATTGCGCTCATTGGAGTGAGTGTGAGAAATCCCAGTCCAACGAAAATCTTGCTTCGCTGTACACAGCTACCTACCTGCGCATTGAAGAGGAAGCACACGATCTCTGTGACCCAGGGCGCGTTGTCATCCAGCTGCCGTAGTCTCTGTTTGTTGGACCGATTAATCCCAGAACGAGACGCGCGGGTTAGTCTTTATCAACTCCTCCCTCTTTCGAAGCCAACGTGGTGTCCATCCGCGGGAAGACAGCGACCACCGCACGTACAAACACGGCATGGGTCTTGCTGCCGGCCAGTTGCGTCACGCTGTTGCTGCGGCCTGCGCTCTCGGAGTGCTCATCGGTCATTATCAACCTCGTCGCCGGCTTATCATTGCCGAAGCGACTTACACAGCAATGACGGTTGGAACGCGCAATGCATGACATAAATAGCGATACTGCGTGGTTGGTTTGGTCCATCCGGCGCAACTTCCTGATTGATCACTGGAGTGGAGTAGAGCTACAGAATGTGATCACTGTCGCTGTCACTGTCGCTGTCTTCGTCAAGCTCGCCTCCTCTTGCGATCTCCGCGTCCGATAAATGAGAGGCCCATGAGTCGAAGCCTAGCGCCTCGAGCCGCGTGTTGTCAATCTCGATGTAGTTTGCGAACCGTAGGCGCTGGTTGGGGGACGAGACGAACGCCCCGAGTCGGAACTCCCACGCCTGCTCTGGCCACGGCTTGGCCGCTGGCACCACAAACTCCCGCGGCACGTCTGTGTGTCCAAACGCTTCGACGAAGGCCGTGAGCGACGGCAGGATGACGTACCGCCACTTGGCCTCCGTCACGTTCCACGTAAACCCGAGCTGCTCGAGCGTCGCGCTGTCGCGGATCACTTGGTCGACGTAGTCTCCGCGGCCCCGAATGTTCTGCGCGATGAAACCCAGCCGCATGCCCCACGCCTTCTCCGGCCACGGATTGTCGTGCGGAACCACAAAGTACACGTCGACGCTGCAGTGGCCGAAGACTTCTCGAAACGTGGCGAGCGACGGCAGGATCTTCTCGTTCCACGTTGTGTCGTGCGCGCTGAACGAGAAGCCGAGCTGCGTCAGCTCGTCGCGGTACTGATCCACCAGCGTCTGGTACCCTGTCGACGAGCGGATGTGGTTGACCATGGCGCCCAACCGGAACCCCTGGAGCTGCTTCGGCCAGGGGTTTGGGTCGTCATCACTGTCGTTCCTCCCGGATGGAACGACGAACGCTTGCGGGATACTGACGTGGCCGTACAGTTGCCGATACAGATGCAGCGACGGCATGAACAGCGACGTCCACTTGTACTCGACCACGTTCCACACGAATTCGAGCGCCTCGAGGTCGTGTACCTGGTACGGCAGCAGCTTCTCCCGCGTCGAGCGCAGCGAGTTGACGTGGTTGCCGAGCAGGAATCCCCACGCGGCGCGCGGCCACCGGTCGTCTCCGACCGGAACGACAAACTTGCGCGGCACCAGGAGGTGGCCCTCGAGGTCGCGGAACGCTCGGAGCGCCGCCACAGACACTTGTCTCCACTGGAATCGCTTCCAGTCGGTCACCCGTGGGAAGTCCACGGCGTCCAGCTCGCGCCGCACGCGCTCCAGCTCGTCGGCGTGCTTCTGTCGGCCGCTGGCCGCCGCCTTGCTGTTGGCACGGACGAACTTGCGGATCGCCGCCCCGAGCCGCATCCCGCGCAGCTCCGACGGCCACGACGCGCTCGTGGATGGGTCTGAGCGACTGTCGGCACTTGATAACGGCTCGGTGGCGTCCGGGGACGGGAACTGGAAGTGGTAGGGCACCACGAAGTGCTGGTGGCGGGCGTGGAACGCGCGCATCGCCGTCGCCAGCCGCGCGAAGTCGGCGTCTTGCCGGCCAGCGGCCCGCTCATGATGCGTCGACGTCGACAGGCGCTGGAGACGTAGCACGCAGGAGACGCCGCCGCTGTGGCCGCGGACGCCCGCGCTGCGCCAGGAGAGCGCGGCCACTCGGCCCGTCAGCATTTAGATGATACCTGTTTGTGTCCTGGGTGGCAGGCGGACTGACGTGCGCGGATCACATTTGATGGGTGAATGGGTGATTTGCGTCTGTTTGCTTCAAAATACCCCAATGTCCCAGCTTATAACTTGGAGTGGGTGGGACGATAAAGATGGGTAATTGGGCATTACTTATCTCTAAAACCTTCAAGAATTGATAAACCGGAATGGGTTTTTGAACGTCGGGCCATCGCATCACTTCGAAGCGCAAGGCATGATGGACGAGCGGCGCGAGGGCGACGACGGCGCGCGCGCGGCCGACAGCGTGTCCCTGGCGGTCAAGGCGATCCAAGTGGGCGCGACGGTGCTGCTGAGCAGCGGTGCGTGTCCCTCTCCCTGCGTTCTCTGTGCTGTGGTGTCGCTGGTGTCGCGGTCAGCTGGTGACGGAGGCAGTCTCGTTTGTGGTCGAGCGCAGGCTTCTACTTCGGCTTCGTGCGGCAGCAGCGGCTCGCGCGGCAGGAGAAGCTGGCGCCCAAGCGCAACGCCAAGCACGCGCCACCTGTGATCCGCCAGGCCACCATGATGGAGCGGTGGCTGCGCCTGGACCGGCCGCAGGCGCCGGGCATGGCCGCGTTCAAGGCGCTGCTCGGCGGCACCGTCATGTCCGTCTCGGGCTGCCTCGTGCTCGTGTGTGGCGTGGGCGCACTGCTGGGCGTTGGCGGCGTGAGTGGACGTCCCTTTTGTCGCCGCGAATGGACGCTCCAGTGGGCAAGTGCTGGTTCATAACGACGCGCTGTTTGCGGTGCCGGCGAACGAACAGGTCGAGGACTTTCGCGAGCGCGTGGAGCGGATGCTGCCGCGCAACCGCGCGCCGCCCCGTCTGCTGCCGTCAGAGGTGCCGTCACACAGACGTGATGTTGTACCCGTGCTGTCGCTGCTGTTGACTAAAGCGTGCTGATCTTTGTTTTCTGTGTGACGTGGTGTCCCTAGCAGCAGCGCAAGACAGAGTTTGCGAGCGAAGAGGAGGAGCTCAACCACATCGCCAAGATCTTCGAAGAGGCCGTGGCGGAAGAGCTGCGCGACCAGAGGAAAGCCAAGAAGCAGTAGAGTGGATTGGGCCGCGATACAATCACCCCTCGGACGACCTGCGATCGTGCAAAAGCCCAATCAAACTTCGTGAGAGTGAAACAGTACCCAGGTATCGTCATTGGGGTTTGCTGCTTGAAATATGCGCCTACTGGTTGGGTTGCGGCGTTTCGTAGCTTGTATCGAGGAGGCGTCGACCTCGCTACAAGCACCAGGGTCAGCCATTTAGAGCATCATGGGCAGCCCCAAGACTCGCGCGTGCGGCGACGATCCAGAGGCGTCGCCGTCGCAATATGTGCACTGCGTGATCACCCTCGCGCAGCGCCATGTCGAGCTGCGCATCTCCGCTCTGGAGACCGTTGGGAGCTTGGTTAAGCTCTCCAAAGCCAGCCTGAACGAGAAGTATCCGTGCGAGAAGTCTACCGGCACGGTCGTAGACGTTCGCAGGTGCATCTCAATAGAGGTACGGGCAGTGCTCCCTCTTGCTGTAGCAAGCCCGATGTCGGCGCTAGAATCCCCGTCCACGTTTCCGACTGACCGATGGACCCCATCGCCAAGCAGATCTGTTCCTGGACGCTGACATCGGAGATGTCGTTCAAGAGGGCGACGTCCTCCAGGCGAAGTCGTACACGGTCACAACGGATAGCAATCCAAAGTCGCAGCCAGAGCTGCGAGTGTTTATAGGGCAAGGCATGAGCTCGCAAGTGCTCATCGCATCTCACGGCTGCTGTACCTTACTGTCCGCAGCGCATTGTCCACGAAACCGGTGAACGCACTGCTCCTGTCGTACGAGAAGAATATCGGCGTGTCCGCCAAGCTCGGGACGTTCACGGCGACGCCGCTGGAGGCAGAAGGCTACCTGTTTTCCTGGTCGCCGCGCGCCGCATTGTCGGTATCATTATCACCTTACGATCCCCAGACCTTCGTTTTTTGCGTCCGTCGGCGCAGCATTTTCATGGGCCGACGCTTCCGTGATGCTCAAGCACACCGACCCGACGAAACAGGGCATCTTCGTACTCATCCGAGTGTTTGACGAGTCCGTCCATGGTCGCAAGACGTGCATTGGTATGCTGTTCGGCAATTGAGTTACCTGTCCACACACTGCGCTAACCAACGTTTCGCGTTTGTGGCTCGCTCAGCCATGGTCGGTGCGTCGCTCGAGCGGGAGCAGTGGGCTGCCCCGGTGTGTCAAGGATTAGCTGAATCTCGGTCGACCCCGTCGGCAAGAGCGCAGGCCAGATACGATGCTGTCGCGTCGGAGTGAGCTTCCATCCCAAGGTGATGCAGGGGCCGACTATACACAACCTCTTGAAGGATTTGGTATCAGACACGCAGCAATCCCCAGTCGTCTACGACGTGATGTGGCTGGGCAAGAACTCCGTGTCGGTGCTTTCCTCTTGCACCAAGCCAAAGCGGGGCAAGCTCCATGCGCTACCTCACGAGCCAGGCAAGGGAAAGTCTTGGGCCAACTCAAGGTTGCACTGCGCTCCGTGCATCTCTACATCGACAAGTGCTTTGACGTGCACGGTCATAGCACGATGCAGAGCCAAGAGTCCAGCCCGATCGTTCGGCTAACGTTTGCGGACTTTGTTCACGAGCTTCATCTCGACCGGCGCGACTGGAACAACGTCGGCTTTGAGCAAGAGTGGCCCGTGCATAGTTTGCAGACGTACGTCAAGATGGAGCTGCTTCGGAAGTCGGCGGCCGGCGGCGCGGCTCAAAAGCTGATTGACGGGACGAGCGTGGCTCAGATCTGCGCTGCGTCCGTGTCTTGCCTCGGCGTTCAAGTGCTCCAAGCCAATCTGCTCACCATCAACCCACCCCCACAGAAGCTAGGACCGGACGGCGCTCCGCCCGAGAAGGGCTTCTGCTGGATCTCGCTGCATCGCGAAGACGAAGAGTTTGGCCTCGCCGAGGTACTGGTGGAATAAAAAGAGGACTACGGCGCCATCTTTGACGGGGTGCAAAGCCCCGATGTGTCGTTCATCCCGGCGGAAGAGCGCGATTCGACCCCGCGATCGTCCAGCGCAACATTGAGCGGCTCGAGAACTTGATCTACTTCGTGACGTCGGCCCAATACTGGTACGCGGAGACGCTCGACTGGAAGAACCCGTGCGGATGGTAACAGTTTGGAGTGTTAGCACGTTCATGTGCCTTCACATCCCACCCGAAGACCTCCCGCTCTACTTGGTGAGCGCGTTCGTGGCATTCATGCTTGCCACGCTCATTCAGTTCCGGAATGGGCACGTTCACATGTCGTGGATTGAAGAAAGACCTGGCAGCCGCCGCCGTAGCGTCTATCGATCGGTGGCGACGCTCTACTTTGCATCTGTGTCTGTCACAGGGCTACAACCCGTAGACGGCTCACAGACGCCAGTCGGCTCGATTGTACGCGTCTTCTACGAGCCCAACTACAAGAACATACCTGTTCAGCTGATTGCACAGATGGAGTGTCCCCGGAAGTTTGAAGCGCCCACCTGCGCTTCTGAGCAGCCTGAGTCAAGGTCGATCGACGCAATCAACGACCGCGTACCGATGGAGAACCAAGGTCGGCTCGAGCAGGACATTCCGAGCGGCGAAGTCGACGAGTCACGTTCACGCGCTGATAGCAAGACAGACACGCGCGCGTTCCGTTATCGGATTCTCCAAGCCGCTCGGATCAACCCCAGAACCGGCGTTGAAGAGATCATCCCGTGGCACGAAGCGCCCGGGGCCATCCAGTTTGACGTCATGCAGGAGAATCGATCAAAGCCGCCAACACTGGCTGGCCGGGCGCGCGCCCCAATCAAGATGCTGGTAAGTGATGAGAAGAGCGGCGGCTCGAAGCTCGAACAGGAGCTGGAGATGTCCCTGGTGATGCCAATTCGGGCCTCCAGTAAGCAGAACAGAGCTACTGCAGCGTCACACTGACCGACGAGGTGGAGAGCGACGCGCTGTACAGCCATCTCGAGACGGAGCGCGAAAAGGAGCTGTCGTTCCTGGCCAAGTATCGCGAGGCCAACGACGTCGCCAAGGACGTTCAGCAGGCGCTTGGCCAGCTTTGCTCGACGATGGAGCGCGTCAAGAACTTGCTGCTATGGGTTCATCCACTCAAGACGTTTTCCGTCCTCGTGGTAACGTGCGTCGTGTGCATTTTGCTCTGGGCAATCCCAGTCAAGTACTTGGTGGTCTCCTGCATCGCGAGCGAGGTAAGGCCGGCCGCTATGTTACGTATGATGTTGATGTGCATCGCATTGACACTATGGATGAGTGTGTTTGTGACTGTGAACGTGAGCAGTTCACTCACAAGTTCCACAAGCTCAGCACCGACCTGGTTCCTCTCCAGAACTTCCTGTGCTCCATCCCGACCGACCTCGATATGCGCAAGGTACGGCACCGACTTGCCGGGCTTGTCTCGAACGACGTCTAACAGGCTACACGTTGCCTCTGAACCTTTGGTGTCGCTCAGATCTTCTATCGGCGAAACCAAGAGTTCTTACGGTGGACGGAGCACCGTGAGCTGAACGAGAAGTTTCAGGCAGATTGGGTCGGCCGCCTGTGGAAGAGCATCGGCTTCTTTCACTCATGGAAGGTAGGTTGCTGGCCTGGGTGTTATCCGTGTGCTGCAGCTAACTCATGAGTATTATCATCTCGTAAGAGCGCTATTGCGTGGTGCGCGACGGGCGGCTCGAGTACTGGGAGGTACGTCGGCAACATCTCGAATGTTGTCGTTTTGTTTGGCTGGCGCATTCGGGACCGACGTGCCAAACTTGTCGCCAGTCTGTGGGCGACGCCAGAGCAGGCGCACCGCCGAAGGGGATCATGGTGCTGCCCAACGCCACTGGGAGTGCACAAGGCCAAGTCCTCGCAGTTCCCGCCAGACTCGTACCCGATCGTAATCTTTGATTTGTCGCCCGGCATCCATCCAAAGTTCCGCGTACGTTGTTGCTGTTGCCGTGGCTGCAGGGGTAGATGAACGTGACTAACAATTTCGCTCTTGTACGCGTTCTGGATCGGCCAGGTCGACGCGTCTTGTGCGCGCGAACTAAAGGCGAGCGCGAGAAGCTCATGCGCGTGATTCACGCAACTGGCGAAGCGCTTCCGGCCGCGCGTCAGTCGTCAACAAGTCAATGATCGCTTCACAGTCATCAAGGTATCGCTAGACGCCTGGACGGAGGAGTTCATAGGTCAACCCAGCTCCGGATTGTGCTCCACAGACGCATGGAGATGAACCAAGGATGTAATCGAATGCAGTAAAGCACCAACGACGTGGTGTCGTCATTGGTTAATCGAGCAGGTCGCGACGCTAGAGGGACGCATGCGATGGGTGCCGCCGGCGTTTCGACGTCTCGTTCAAGTTGCCACGAGGGGGCACCTGTGCTCCCAACACTGTCAGCAAATCTCCAGCAATAACAACAGCATGGACAGGGCCGAGGCGCGATCCGCGTCTCCCACCGCTGGTGGGGCTTGGTCTAGCGCGCGTGATGAGGGACCAGAGGCCCAGTACGTGCATTGTGTCGTGACGCTCGCGCATCGCCACGTCAAGCTGCGTGTCTCCGCGCTGGACACGGTCGGCAGTCTGATTGAGCTCGCCAAGGTCAAACTGCACAAGAAGTATCCGTACGAGGAGTTCGCCGGCGCGGTCGTTGGCGTTCGTAGCGCGCGGCTTGACAGAGGTAAGGCGGCAACGCTGGTCGCAACTTGATCGAGTGTTGCTCATCTGGCGTTCTGTCGCTGTGAACCATGTCGGCAAGCAGATCTCTATCTGGGCGCTGCCGTCGGCGAAGTTGTTCATGAAGGCGACATTCTCGAGGCGAGGTCATACACGGTCGTCGCTGAGGGCGACCACAGTTCACAGCCGGAGCTGTGAGTGCCGAATGGACGCTTGGTCTCGAAAGTGTTCATCCAGTCTCTGGCAGCCACTAACGCTTACCTGCTTGATTCGGATCGTCGCAGCGACTCGTCGAAGGGCCAGGTCAAGACCCTGCTGCAGTCGTACGAGAAGAGCATCGGCGTGTCCGCCAAGCTCGGGACGTTCACAGTGACCCCGCTGCAGGCCGAGGGGCTGTCTCCCAGCGCGAGCTTCCGGTCACCGCGCGTCTCGCTCTCAGTGTGTTTGGCACCTTACGACCCGCAGACGTTCATCACTGCGTCCGTCGGCCCCACGTTCATGTGGATGGACGTTTCCGTGATGCTCAAGCACACCGACCCAGCCAAGCGGGGCATCTACATCCTCATCCGCGTGTTCGACGAGTCCGCCTTGGGTCGGAAGGCGTGTATCGGTACGTGGTTTTTCAGTGTGATTCCTACACAGGAGCGACGCACGCTAAACTGTCGTCTGTCGTGTGTGGTCGCCAGCTATGGCTGGAGTGCCACTTCAGGAGGTAGTGAATGCCCCTGGGGTGTCGAAGGTCTGCTGGATCTCGATGGACTCGGTCGGTGACTACACTGGCCAGTTACGAGGCGGCCGCGTCCGCGTCGGTGTGAGCTTCCACCCCAAGGCGATCCAGGGACCAACGATTCATCACCTGTTGCAGGATTTGCTCTCCGAGGCGCAGCAGTCCCCTGCCGTCCGTGACGTGCAGCGACTGGGCGAGAATTCCGTCTCGGTGTTCTCCTCTCGCAGCAAGCCGAAGAAGGGCAAGCTGTACTCGCTGCCGCAAGAGTCGAGCAAGCAAAAGGTCAAGGGCAGGCTCAAGTTTGTCCTGCGATCTCTTCACCTGTGCAGCACTCGTTGCTCCAGCGTTCACGGCCACAGTGTGACGCAGCATGCAGACTTCAGTCCGATCATGCGAGTCTCCTTTGCGGATTTCGTTCACGAACTGCATCTCGACCTGCGCGATTGCAAGGACATCAGCTTCGAGCAGGAGTGGCCGGTGTACAGCTCGTACTCTCAGGTCGAGATTGAGCTTCTTCGGAAGGCGGCGGTGGGAGGGGCGACGCACAAGCTGATCGACGGAACCAGCGTCGCCCAGATCTGCACCCTGTCGATGCCTTGCCACGGCGTCCAAGTCCTCCAAGCGAGCGAGTTCACCGTCGACCCACCTCGACAGCTATTAGGGCCGGGAGGCACTCCACCCGAGAAGGGCTTCCGCTGGATCTCGCTGCATCACGAGGACGAAGAGTACGGCCTCGCGCAAGTCCAGGTGGAGTACAACGATGACTATTCTGTCATTCTTGACTCGACGGAGGGGCCGGACGTGTCGTTCATCCCGGTGGAAGAGCGCGAGTTCGACCCCACGACGGTCCAACGCAACATCGAGCGCCTCGACGAGCTGTTTCTCATCGTCAAGGCCATCCAGCTTTGGTACGCCGAGACGCTCGACTGGAAGTATCCGCTGCGAGCGGTGACGATCTGGGGCTTGATCACCTTCATATGTCTCCACTCAAGCGCCGGAGACCTCCCGTTCTACATGATGAGCGCGTTCGTGGCGTTCATGGCGGTCACGTTTGTCCGCTTCCGAAACGGGAACGTGCACAAGACGTGGATCGAAGAGAGGCCAGGCAGCTGCCGCCGCGGTCAGTTCCGCCCTGCCGCCACGCTCCGCTTCGTCCCTGTCTCCGCCAAGGGGCTAAAGGCGCTAAATGGGTCGCCGGATGCCTTCGTGCGCGTCTACTACGAGCCCAACTACAAGAACATTCCCGTCCAGCTGATCGCACAGACGGAGAACGCTCGGAAGTCCGAGTCCCCGATTTGGGCGCTCGCTCAGCCGGAATCCAAGTCGCTCGAAGCCTTCAGTGCGATGAACGCGCGGTGGCTAAAGGACAAGACGCGGAACCTGAGTCGCTACGAGCAGGACGTGGTGGTCCAAGAGGTCGTTGAGCCGTGGCCGCGCGCTGACGGCCACGTCGACACCCACGCGTTCCGGTACCGACTCCTTCAAGCCGCCCAGATCAACACGAGAACCGGCGCTGAAGAGCTCGTCCCGTGGCACCAGTCGCCTGGCGCCATCCGCTTCGACGTCATGCAGGACAATGGGTCGTATCCTCCGACGCTACTCGGCCGAGGACGCGTGGCGATCAAAATACTGGTGAGTGACGAGAAGAGCGGCGGATCTCAGCTCGAACAAGAGCAGGTCCTGGCGTTGGCGACACCCGTCCGCGCCTCAAGTAACAGTCCCAACGCAAGGCGAGGGTCGACGCACACCAACTTCACGACCGAGGAGGGCGTGCCGTCAACCATCGTTGTTCGGATCCAGCTCGTCATCCGCGACCCAAAGGCGCGCATCACGCTGACCGAGTCGGTGGAGAGCGAGGCGCTGTACAGCATCTTCGAGATGGAGCACGAGAAGGAGCTGTCCCTCGTCGCCAAGTACCACAAGGCCAAGGACGTCGCCAAGAACATTCAGCAGGCGCTCGGTCAGTTCTGCTCGACAGTGGAGCGCGCCAAGAACCTGTTGTTGTGGGTGCACCCGATCAAGACGCTGTTGGTGCTCGCACTGGCGCTGATCGCGTGCATTTGGCTTTGGCTAATCCCACTCGAGTACTTACTGGTGTTATCCGTCGCAAAGAGGGTAAGACGGACGTGATGTGAACGTTGCTAGTGATGCTGGCGGATGCTGACGGCGCTTTCATGGCTGGCAACCGCGACAGTTCACCCAGAAGTTCCACAACATGGTCGACACGGACATGGTCCGGCTGCAGAACTTCCTCTGCACCATCCCGAACGACCTGGAAATGCGCACGGTGCGGTGGTAGAGTGAGGAGTATGCTTGGAGGAGACGTCTAACACCCCCATGATGACTTTTGCCAGATCTTCTACTGGCGGAACCAGGAGTTCCTGAAACGGACGGAGCACAAGGAGCTGGGCGAGAAGCTCCAGGCAGACTGGAGCGGCCACCTGTGGACGAGCGACGGCGTGTTCCACTCGTGGAAGGTAGATTGTTGGTGGTAATGCTATGGGTGCTACCTCCTCGAGCTCAAGTGTGTTTGCCGACCACACGTGTCATCTCGTAGGAACGCTATTGCGTGGTGCGAGGCGGGCGACTGGAGTATTGGGAGGTGCGTTGGCTGCACTGGCATTGTGTTAGCGACTTTGCGAACCGCAGTTTTGATCCTGTGTCTGACGAGCTTGGCTCTCTTGGTGGCAGTCGGCGGGCGACGCCAAGGCTGGCACTCCTCCGAAAAGCGCCATGGTGCTGTCCAACACGATCGGGGAGTGCTCCAAGAGCGAGTCCGCGCAGATCCCGCACGACTGGTACCCAGTCGTTCTGTTTGACGTCTCCCGCCGGTACTTATCCAGCGCGCCACGTACGTTGACGCGGATGCTGAGTCTGTAGAGATGGAGTTGCCGACTTGTGAGTGTGCCTGACGCTGTCGCTTTGTCATTGCTTGGCCAGGCCGCCGTGTCTTGTGCGCGCGCTCAGAGGACGAGCGTGACAAGCTCGTCCGTGTCGTTCACACGAGCGGGGAGGCGCTCCCCGTCATTCGCCAGTCGTCGAGCGGGAGAAAGTGATCCGAACAAGCTGAGCCTTTATAGCAGCGGACGAACGGAACACTCTCGGAACTTGGCCGGCGCTTGCTTCTTGGCGCTCTCCCGGCGGTGGTGCGTGAACCGCCGAATGAGCTCGTCCTTGCGCTCGATCATCTTTACCTGCGCTTCGAGCTGATTTCTGTATTGTATAACACCGAACACGCATCGAGACGAGCGTCAGAACCCGAGCTCTTTCCTTCATACGATCGCTTTGACTGTGACAAAGCCGACGCCGGCACGCTGACCTCATCGCACGAATGATGTCGACGACCCAACGGACCAGCGACGTGAGGAAGCTGTCGATGAACGCCGCCAGCGTCAGCAGGTTGGCCACAGCCTCACCGACTTCAATCACATCGACGCGAAGAGCGGCCTCCAGCGTCGCCAAGCGGGCAACAATCTCACTATCCGACGCCGAAACGAAAGGGAGCGCAGCTGAGCTCACGCATCAGCATCGTCAGCAAGGTAACAACCAATAACGAGTTGAATCAAAGCCGTCGAGGTCGTACCAACTTGGCCACTAGCCACGGACGGAGCCTCCGCGTTCCATCCAGAGCGTGGTGACTTGAGTGGTGACGGCGCTCTGGTAGCCTGGACGTCTTCGCAGTTCGATGGCCTACCACAGTCGCGGAGGAACGGTAACACAACAAGTTTGGACGTTCGGGCTGGAAGCGGACTTGCTGCAGTCGTCAGACTGCTGCCACTTGCGCTTAGAGCAAGCAAAGTGGTGGTATGAGGTCGTGACTGGGGCTTCGTAGATCTCTCAGACGAATTAGAACGCGGCAGGCCCAAGCGAGGAGACTGGTAGCCCTCGCCCTCTCCACAAGACTCCACCACGAGGTTATCCATCAACTCCGCGCCTTCAACCCCCTGCTGCAGCTGCAGTAAACAGCTCTGAAGCGCATTCCAAGTGGAGAACACCGCTTGAAGCGCGTACTTAGCGTCACTGGCGTACTGTTGCCTCAGTCTCGTCTCCGTTCGCTCACGAAATGTGCGATGTGCATCACGACGCTCCGCCTCCAGCGTGTCGACCCGCTGCTGCAGCGTCGCACACGTCGCCGCCAAGTCATCTCGCTCGCCTGCGATTCGCTCGGTCTCCACCTTCATCTCGTTGGCAGCTAACGCCCCGTGCTCAAGCGCTTCGCGTTGGCGAGTGCCCGTCACGGTGAGCGAGCGCACCGACTTCTCGAGCTTGGCGTTCTCAGCACGAAGGAGCTGTGTCTGCCGGTCGATCTCGACCTGAATGTTGCGTCGCTCAGCCTCGACGCGGGCGAGCTGCTTCCGACAGCGCTCCTTCTCGGCCGCCACCTCCCGCTCGGCCGTCAAAAGCGCGCTTTGCGCTTTGTCTCGCTCGCGCTCGGCCACTCGCTGGTTCTGTGTGGCCAGTCCCTGGTCCAGATGAGCCTGGCGCGCAAGTTCTCGGGCGAGCTCGCGCTCTTTGACCGCCTCATTGCGTATGGCCAGCGCCTCTTCCTCGCGCTCGCGACTAGCGGCCACCTGCTGCTGCAAGTCGCTCGCGAACTTCTCGGCCGCCTTCCAGCTCGCAAGTGTGTTCTCACGCGCCGCTTTCTCGCTTTCGAGCTGGCTTGCGAGGTGCTCGACATGCACCTGAAGCGCATTACGCGCCGTTGCAACCTCTTCGATCTCCTTCTCAACGAGTTTCACGCGTGCCTGGAGCTCCTCACACTGCACAAGGACCTGGTCGTTAATGGTCTGGACGCGATCGCGCTCGACGCGCAGTGCCTCCCGCTCGTGACGAGCCTGGCGAAGCGCTGAGGCCGCGTGCTCGAGTTCTGCGGCGCTCTCTTGTGCCTGTCGCCGCGCCAGATCTCTCTGAGCGACCGCCAAGTCGCGTTCCTTCTCGCACGAGTGCTTGCCGCCGTAGTGCCGCAGCTGCTGCGCGAGGTCCGCGTGGCCCCAGTGCATAGCCAGATCCATCGGCGTGTGTCCGCTCTGTCGGGATCAGGCATTAGCCCATGTAGAATCGCATCAAGACGCATATTGGCGTACCGTGTTAACGGCGTTGAGCTCTGCCCCGCGACGCACGAGCGACTCCATGATGGCTGGCCGGTTCCAGAGCGCGGTGGCGTGCAGGAGCGAGTTCCCGCCTCCGTCCACCACGGTCGCGACGCTGGCCCCGGCGAGGTTTAGCTCCTCCATTGCGTGGAGCAGGAATGCGTCCGTGTCGTCGGCGTCCCACGCGGCTTCATCGTCGAACAGCGCCGTCACGCGCGCTTGGAGGCCGTCGGAGGAGCTGGCGTCTTCGCTCCCAGCGGACAAGTCGACGTCGTTGGGCGTTGCCATCTCTACAAGTCGACGGCAGTGACAGTGTCCGCACTGGAACGCGGTCCAATCGAGGCTGTCGGGGCTATAATTATCCCTCCTCGCCTCAGTGAACGAACGACAGGAAGGCGACAGCGACGACGCGTGTGGGCAAAGCAAAGCAGCGTATTAGTCGTTTAATGTATGGAGGGATTGACGACAGGCGAGCGAGTGCGACGTCACGTCCATCCCTCCGCCCACGTTCCGTCCCTTCGAGCCTCTGGATCCCTCCTCCTGTCTCTCCTCAACTGCGAGTCGACTCAGTCGGACTTGCGGTGGCCGGCGCCCGTGGTGAACTTGGCGTACAGCAGGCTGTCGCGGCCCACGTCCATGTTGCCCATGGCCAGGATGCCCAGCACCAGCGCGGCGGCGAGCAGCACCGACGTCCAGAGCACGATCTGGTACTCGGCGATGTCCTGGATGGACAGCGGGCTGTGTGCCGTGCTGTTGCCGACGGCCGTCGCGTTGCTGCCATCCTCGGCCGCCAGGTTCAGCTCGTACTCGTCCTCTTCATCCTCGTCCTCGTCCTCCTCGTCCTCCTCCTCGTCTTCGCCCTCGCTCTCGTCGTCCGTGCCGTCCATAGTGTCGAGCTTACGGCGAGAGACGGCGGCCATGCCGTTCAACGACCCGGCATGGCGCTTGACCGCCAGGATCTGCGCACCGGCGAGCGGATGCGCCGTCTGCAGCGCCGCCAGGAACGCCGTCACCTTCGCAGTGACAGCCTGGCGCGCCGCGCGCTGCTTACTCTCCTCCAGAAGCGACGGGTCCGAGAACGCCACGACGTAGAGCGCGCTGTCCTGATGGCCGAGCGACTGCTGCAGCACCAAGGCGTTCGAGAGCTGCGCCACCTGCGCGAGCTCCTGCGCGAACGCCACGTCCGCCGGGTTGCTCGCGTCTAAGAACGCGTTCTTGCTCAGCTGGCTGGCCAGCGCGTCAGCGTCGACGCTCGAGACGGCGGAGGTTGTCTCCAGGATGTCGGCGCAGCGAGACACGCTGCCGGCGCAGTACAGAGCGTCCGAGCTGCGGAACTTGCTCGCAAGAGCGACCGCCGCCGCGTCCACACCGCGTGTGGACACGGGGAAGAGCTTGTGGTACATTGAGGAGACCAGCAGCTCGTCCAGCGCGACGTCAACGGCGCTCGGTGCGTCGCGGTCCTCGGCCAGGACGAGCGCGTAGCCGCTCGCGTGCGCGAAGACGTCGGCCTGGACGGGCGAGAAGGCGGCCGCGGGCGCATCCAGCGCGTCGGCAGCGCGCTTGATGGCCGTCGGGAGGCCCAGCGCGTCCATCGCGAGCTGCTGGAGGCCCGCTGCCGAGAAGGAGGCGGCGCCCGCTGTGTCGTGCAGCAGCGACGCCTGCGAGCCGAATACCAGCACCTGCGCGTCCTCAGAGGCCGCCGGAGACGCGGTCAGTGCCAGCGCTAGTGCCACAGACGCCCACGCGCCCATAAAAGTCTTCATGGAGACCGGTAGAAGCCCAGGAAGAGCACCTACAAGCCCGCAACAAAGGCGCCGAGGTGGTCGATCTTTGCGGGGAACAAAAGCGGCGCTTTGAGCTTTGGGGGGGAGGTTTCTGTCGGTTATAGACCCACGAAAAAAAAGGTGGGGGTCGAGTACTACCGTCGGCGCCGGATCTATACGTCCACGAGAAACAAGAAAAGATATTTACACCGGTGCGATACCGGTAATATGTATACTCCGCTCCCCATCCGGATGTCACACATCTACTATACACCTGACCACGAGTGGGCCACCCTGTGGGCCACCCCGACCGCCAAGTGGCCCACCAGCTGCAGATCACTTGCGCATTGACACCGCAGACCGACCGACTGACCGACTGACGGACGAGATGGCGCCGCCCGCGGCGGCCGACGCGGTCCTGGAGTTGATCCCGGGACCGACGCGTATGCTGCCCAATGTGTTGCACGCTATGGGTGAGCCGCGCGGGTCTCCGGACGTGGAAGACGCCTTCTGGGACGACTACCTGGGGCTAGAGGCGCGCTTCCAGCGGCTCCTGGGCGCGGGGCGCAGCGCTGTGGCCATCCAGTCGGGCGAGGCCATGCTCGGGCTCTGGGGCGCCATGAAGAGCGTGTTGCGGCCCGGCGACGCCGTCGTGTGCGCGTGCAACGGCGTCTTCGGCGATGGGTTCGCGGGCATGGCGCGCGTGCTGGGCGCCGAGGTGCACGAGGTCAAGGGCGACTGGCGCGACGCCATGGACCGCGACCGCCTCATCGCCGAGATCATGCGCGTCGACCCCAAGCTTGTGACGCTCGTGCACTGCGAGACGCCCAGTGGCGTGCTCAACGCGCTGGAAGGCGTGGGCGAGGCCGTCGCCAAGCACACGACGGACGGCCTGCTGCTGGTCGACTTTGTCTCGAGCGCGATCGGCGCGCCGCTCCATGTCGACGCGCTGGGCATTGACCTAGGGCTGCTGGGCCCGCACAAGGCGCTGTCGGGTCCGCCGGCGCTCGCCATCACCACCGTCAGCGATAAGGCCTGGCGCCGCATCAACAGCGTCAAGTACGTGGGCTACGACGCGCTGCAGCCGTTCCACCGCGTGCAGTTCCAGACGCCGCGCCTGCTGCCGTACACACACAACTGGTACGCGATCCGCGCGACCATGGCGGCCTGTGACAACGTGGAGCAGCAGCCCGGCGGCATCAGCGCCAGCATCGAGAAGCACGCCGAGGTCGCGGCCTTCTGCCGCCAGCAAGTGCGAGACGAGCTCGGCCTCGAGCTGTTCCCCAAGACCGACACAGTGGCATCGCCCACGGTGACGGCGGTGTCGCTTCCTGACGGGTGCGACTGGGCGGTTCTCCAGAGCGAGCTGAGGCGCCAGCAACTGCATGTCGGTGGGTCCTACGGCCCACTGAGCGGCAAGGTGCTGCGCATCGGCCACATGGGCTCGCAGGCGGACAAGCCTCTCGTCTCCAAGGCCATCGGCGTGCTCGGCTGCGTGCTCAAGGCGCTGCGATGAAGGCGACGGGTGATGATAGAGGCATGGAGCGCGTACTACAGTAGTATACTACGCTGTGTGAGTATGTGTGTGCTTGGTGGTTGGTGGTTGGACGTGTGAAGCTGTCATATCGAGCCAAAACCACTCCCGACTAGCTCGTTCAGATCGGTTTATGTTCTTTGTATCGTGTTCGCTGCTCTATCGCTCTGTGCAGTCGAAGGCGTTCAATTTTGCTCGGACGCCAGTAGCAGCGGATTGTCGTGCTGCTCGGGCTTGAAGTCGTAGTGGATGAGGCAGACCTGTCGATACATGGAGGAGTATCACCAACGCACACGCCGCTTGTCAGAGCACTAGCCACTACCATCATCAGCATCAGCATTGAGCGCATAACCTCACCACTTCGGGCTCGCCCTCGGGTGCGCCAATGATGCCGTAGGCCTCGAGCGTGTCCAGGTCGCTCAGCAGCTCGTTCGCCTCGGAGAAGTGGTCCTTGCACAGCTTGAGCTCCATGATCGGTCCGTGCCGCTGCCGGATCTGCTGCTGCTCGCCATTCGTAGCGGCATACAAGTAAAGCAATAGAACGTTAGACTCGAAGCGGCTAGATCAACTCGAGGCTCCACGTACCTTGATGGCGAACAACCGCGTCGTCGTCCTGGTGCGGATCTTGAAGTTGAGGTAGCTCCAATTGAGCAGCTACCATGGTGTTAGAGCAGCGTAGTTCATCGTGTGGATTGTCCGTCGCTACAGGCCAGAGCATTGCGTGGATAAGTCGACTCCACTCACGCGCATGTCGAGCGTCACGTAGTGGTCGACTTCGGGCTCGAGCACGAGCGGCGGCGAGTTGTCGAACGCCTGCCAGCGAGCGTCAAACCAATTAGTAACTCAAGCAACGATCGAGGCCTCTGACGGAGCTTTCTCACCGCGCTCTCGCCGGACGCCGCGGCCGCGTCAGCCGCGGTCTTGCTCTTGGTATTCTTCTTTGGCGCCATGCTCGTTGTCGGTCGCTTGATACACAGTAGCAAGTCAACTCTGCTCTACGCGTCCGAACATCCGTCTGGCCGCAGTCGGACGTCAAAAATACCTCACTCGCGTCCCATTTTCGGCGCCAAGGTTAGCTTCATGGTCAAATTGACCGCGGAAACGAGCGCTTCGTCGTCGATTAATTACTTGGAGGTTTAATGGCAATACTCTACTTGTACACTCGGAATGCGGTGTCGACGCACTCGTAGTCCATAGTTGGGCATGTGTTCCGGGCTCTTGCAGCTTAGATGGACGCCTCCAGGGGCGTGGGGGCCTGCTTTCCGACTTGATAGCCCCACTTCCACGCGCTTACGGCCTCTTTTAGCGTCCTGTAGCTGGTTCTTAGGTCTGCGGAGCGCCCAGTACGCTTCTTGGTCCCTGGCATGGTCATGCTGACGAGTGAACTCGCTCTGTCGACAGCGCCCTGTGCCCGCGCTGTCACCTTGCCGCCCAGCTTTGACAGCTTGTGTGGGAGTCCAAACTGGCGAAAACACCCAGGGCGGGAGCACTTGCTCTCCAGTTCCTGCTTCGCTGCATCAGTTGCTGCTTCTGTGCCGTCAACAGCGTCTGGTTCCTCGTCAGTTGCGGTTGCCCTGCCGCTGCTGGACGCCGCCACCTCGTCGTCCCCGTCGCTCTCGCTTTCGTCCTCCGTGGAGCTGAAGGTGTCGACGATCGTCCAGTCCGACTCGTGGCCGGCGTCGACCTCTTCGTCGTCCGGATCCACCGCCCAGTCGATTGACAGCGCGCTCAGCATGGCCAACACAACGCTGGCGCTAGCCTGGAAGAGGAAGCTCATGCCGCTGGTCGTGCTCTGATACTACTGTGGTGCTCTTTGCGTTTGGCTGGCGCAGCCCAAACTACCAAGAGGAACACAGCCATCACCGCCTTCTTCTCCGCGTGAACATCGCGTCCCATCGCCGATGGATCGCCGCTTCCCACACTGAAAGTGATCACTTCGCTTTCGGCAACTGTAGTTGAAGATGGAAACCGAGCCGGCAGTAGTATGTACTGGCACCCTTTGTACTCAGTTTTCATTTTGACCCCTTCAACTATGTATCTTACGGGAAGATACATCCTCTCGTGACATCTCAGCGAATGCAGCTGTTTTCACCCAAACCACCTCTCGTTAGCT